>JAJOZX010000004.1:1267500-1312500 GCA_023014485.1 Bathynomus jamesi | reverse complement strand
GCCGGTCTTTTACATTAAAATGAAAAAACCGAAATTAATATAAAATTTAATGAACTTTCGAATATTCCTAAATTAATTTGAAATTGTATCAAATTTACATTAAAAAAATAAAAAATAAAAAAAATATTATATATATATATATATATATATATATATATATATATATATATATATATATATATAATATATATATATATACACACAGACCGTGCATGGAACAAGGAACTCTTCTGGGATAATTAAATCCCCTATAGTCCGAATAAGTAATGGTAAATGGCAAATACCATAGTTTTTCTTTTCATGATGCAAGCCCGACGTGGGCAACGGGTCTCTCGCAGAGAGGTCCCATAAATATAGCTTCCCTCACCAGCTATCTGCAAAGCAGACAGGATCCAGCTTTGGGACATGGATCTAGGGTTTAAAGCAGCCTAGCCCCACTACATTTAGAACTTCAATATAAGTAAAAGACTCGTTGCATTCACGTCGGATTGAATAAATCAAAGAAAAGGGGTAACTATTATATTTTTAGCCAAAACCAAACTTAAACCTCAACTGGCAGAATTGAGCGTCCACTTTTCAAGGCACATAACATGTCCATTTCATGATGGGAATGAACTCAGAATGGTTCCCTGAGTTTTTTATGAAATGGACATGTTATGTGCCTTGAAAAGTGGACGCTCAATTCTGCCAGTTGAGGTTTAAGTTTTGGTTTTGGCTAAAAATATAATAGTTACCCCTTTTTCTTTGATTTATTCAATCCGACGTGAATGCAACGAGTCTTTTACTTATATTGAGGTTCTAAATGTAGTGGGGCTAGGCTGCTTTAAACCCTAGATCCACGTCCCAAAGCTGGATCCTGTCTGCTTTGCAGATAGCTGGTGAGGGAAGCTATATTTATGGGACCTCTCTGCGAGAGACCCGTTGCCCACGTCGGGCTTGCATCATGAAAAGAAAAACTATGGTATTTGCCATTTACCATTACTTATTCGGACTATAGTGGATTTAATTATCCCAGAAGAGTTCCTTGTTCCATGCACGGTCTGTGTGTATCATAAAAAACTCAGGGAACCATTCTGAGTTCATTCCCATATATATATATATATATATATATATATATATATATATATATATATTAGGTCATCCCATAAGTAATGCGGCATTTTTTTATTTATTTTTTTTCCATTTTTATCATTATTTTACGGATAGAAATCAAACAACTCTTTGAAGTTATTTATATTTAAATAAATATTTATTTAAATATAAATAACTTCAAAGAGTTGTTTGATTTCTATCCGTAAAATAATGATAAAAATGGAAAAAAAAAAAATTAAAAAATGCCGCATTACTTATGGGATGACCTAATATATATAAAACCCATTTTACTTTAAAATTATGTATAAAGCTCTGAAGATGTTCAAAGTATATGAACGAAACGCGTCAGCAGAAGAAAAAATGAAGACAGGATTCTTAGCATACTGCAAATTCTTATCTAGAATTATTATTAAGAAACTCAGTACTGAAAATAAAAACTATACAGAATATTGGGAATTAAATGTAAATCCTTTATAAAGACATAGGCTAATATCGACTTTCTAATAATAATAAGGAAGACCAAAGCAAAGGCTGAAAATATTTATTTTGACCAAACGTTTCGAAATCCTCGATTTCTATATCCTGAATAGCTCAAATGAAGAAAAAAGCTATATTATGACATGTAGTTATGTCAGATAAACTAAATTATGACAAAACTTTAAGTTTAACATTTCGTTAAAAACTTGAGGCCGAATCGATTGTATATTAACAAATATCAAAGGGAGATGGTTGTTTGCTAACTGTTCAAACAAGTGGTTGGTTATTAAATTATACGTAGCTGGGTGGAGAATGTTTGTCCATTAAGGGTTGGTTTTAAATAATGGATGTAAAGGGATTCCAGAATTTTAAGGTTTGTTATACAAGAAATGTTTGTATTCTAATATTTTCTGTGACTATGATATAGAGGTAATTCTGTAAATGGTTTCCGGCTTCTGGTTGGGAAAGGGCTCGTCCAGTTCTGTGGGATGTACATTTGTGTTTGCCTACCATTTGATTTAACAGTAAGCCTGTTTTCTTTACATAGCTGGCCTTGCAGCTGCTACAGCTATGTATATAAATAAGGGAAGACTTTAGGTATTTTAGTAATTCCTCCCTATGGTGCACGAATGCTTCTATTGAAATTGGATTAACAGTTATGAACTTTTAAAGATGCGCTGTGGCTAAGTTTCGTTAAAAATGGATTTCAATATGGTTCAAAGTTTTGAGTAAGATGCTCCAAAATATTGTAATTTTATGTAAATATCTAATTTAGATACAAATGGAACAGAGAGTCTTGGTTGATGGATATTTGCAAAAATTTGTTGATACGTTTTTCGAATTCATAAAGAAGGTAAATACGTTACAAGAATTTGCTCAGATATACATGATTTCACGATGAAAGGTTAGCGCTACATTTGGAACACAATCGAAAAACACTAGAGACTTCTCGATTTCATAATTGAAATTTTAAATTCTGTTAGCATAAAACTAAAAATGTCGTACCTACGAAGGGAGGATTTTTCTTTCTGAATACAGAAGTAGTGAAAAAAACATCACAAATAGCTAATACATCTAAAGCAAGGTAATTTAATGTCCATTTATTATTCCACTGTGAGCGTTATATTTTTGTGGCATTGATCGGTATATGCGTAGAACTACGGAAAATATTTTTTAGCTTTAAACAGTAAGAAATCGCCGTCGTATCGTTATAAAATATGGGACGAAAATTAGGTCATTCAGTTTTTCCATATTCTCTACTTCTGCGTACAGTTTATTCTTAAATATATACTGGTAAAAATATAGTCATCAACTGCCACTTGTAACAGTTTTGTAAATATTGGTTTATCTTATCTAAAAATATTATTATCAGTCGTTTGGAAAATATTGCTATAAATTACATGGCACGTTTCCTAAAGTGAAATTATTGGTAGAGTGACTGCATATCAAAACTAAGTCGTACAGGCTTTGCTTTGGTAAAGCATTAACAATTTCGAAAAATTCACACGAGTCCTTTAAGGTTGAAGGGCTTAATATCTGGACAAAGAATTTTGTCCCATTATTTATATAAATTCTACAGGGGATCAAACTAAAGGTGTGTACTGCAAAGTTTGTTATAACTTTATAATGCAAACATTTAAGTTGATCACCCTGTACTTGTCCCATCTATAATTTAACAAAATTCTCCAGTTGATCGTATTTGTGATGATTTAAATAAATATTTATTTACCGTGGATATTATATGCTTCCTAATGTTTATATCTCGAGACTACACTCTAAGGCCAAGGCTACACAATCGACTTTGTCGCTGCGACGAAGTTGTAACGACAAATCGCAAAGAATCGGTACTTTTGTTTCCTATGGAGCAAGCTACACAACACAGTTACTGCGACAATTATTCTCTGTTGCATCCGGCTGTCTCCTCCTCGCGACACGACAAAGTCGCAGGGAAAATCGATTGTATTGTTCCAAGTGCGGTAGGCTACACGAGCGACTTTGTCACAGCATCACTGCCACATGGCACTAAAAACGAAGAAATCGCAGCGACTTGTCGCAGCCCATTTATCATAGTTTGCAACAGCCACTGCGATTGTGTCGCTGCGATACCTTACAACTCTGACGCAGCGACAAAGTCTCTCGTGTAGCCTTGGCCTTAGGTACTAGACATTTGGCTATATGTACGAAACATCTACTCGACATGTGTACTAGATATTTCGAATATCTGAAAACGGCGCTTAAATTTTTCATATATATATATACACACACAGTGGTAGAAATTAAACATTTAATTTATATAATAAGTTAGGTTTCTATTCTCTCCGCCTAAAGCATGCGCATTATGATTAAAAATATTTTGAACTTGTGACACAGTTTATCTAGTGCTCGTATTTATGGGTTATCTCGTAAAGAGGCTAGTAAAGCATTTCAAGATTAAGAACCAGACTGTGACCCTGAGCCTAACCTTAGACCTGGACTTTTGATATACAGTAAGTCTACCCTAGGTTCAATCTCTAAGTTAGACAGCCTATACTTGAGAAAAGACACTGATAAATTAGAAAGGTTCCGAGCTAAATCGGATCACTTGAAGATCAGGGCCCCCAGCCTTCTTTAGTTAGCTTTATAAGACTAACTAATGAAAATATCACGACCTAATCTAACCATTCGTCAAGGGTGTACAGTTGACCTAACGATTGGTTAGGTTAGGTGGTGATATTTTCGTTAGTTATAAGGCTAACTAGAGAAGGCTGGGGGCCCTGATCTTCAGGTGATCCGGCTAAAACAACCAAAGTGAATCGAAAACTGAGAAATAAAATTTTTGAAGAAAATTAGCAGAACTCGATATGTTTTCATGTGAAAAGCGTCGACTTAGAGGAGAACTAATTTGAATATTTAAAACTGATAAATGGCGTTGATAATGTAAATTACAGAAAGTTCTGTGATAGGAAGAGAGAGTCAGTTACAAGAAGAAATTTATATAAATTGAAAGTCCAAGTTTTTAAGAGTAATGCTGTGAAGCAATTATTTTCTCATATAAACTTAGACTTACATATTCTTAAACCTAAATTCTTTAAACTTTCATACATTAGACATTTCATTAGACATTTCAGATTAGTTTTTTCAATATTTTTAAAAAATTGAGACAATTTAGATATTGCAGTTGACTTACTGAAGTGTCTAACAAAATGTTTAATTACTGTGAAATGTCTAACTCATTAGACATTTCAAAATTCACAAAATTGGAACAACGATATATCTAACGAAACTTTTACTGTACTTCTACTTAGAGTATATAGATTTTCATTCCCAATTCGCTTCATTATTAACATTGTAACAGATACAGGATGTTACTTTGGAGTAGTTCGTAGTTTAGTAATGCAAAATACAAAATTTAATAGTCAATCGCCAAAGTTTGAAGATACTCATAGTTGTCAGATTGCTAATATATAGTTGGTGTTCATTCTGAAATTGCTTTAGTTCTGAATTTAATTGTTAAACAGTGGAAGTTGTTTCGCCCAGGAAAAGAGACTACTATAATCTCTCTCTCTCTCTCTCTCTCTCTCTCTCTCTCTCTCTCTCTCTCTCTCTCTCCACACAACACACACACATATATGTGTGTGTGTATATATACACACCTTGTAACCTTGTAGCAGTTCCGTGCGTTGGTCTCTCTTCACACGAAGGTCAAGCTGGTAGCTCCACCTCTAGGCCTGGCTTGGTGGAGGAGCGAGTTCCTCTCTTGCGATCTCCATCTTTTAAGGATGCTCGGTATTTCCCCCCTTGTCCAGGGATCCTCCCTATATCCAGTATAGGGGTGTAGCTATTTCATTTTTACAGTTATTAATCAATAAGGCGTTCCATTTGTCTGGACCTTCAGCTGAATGTGATTTCATTTGTCCCCATAGCTCGCATTATATCTTCTGGGTTAAATAAAAATCAGTTATACACTCTCCTTGTAATTTCTTTTGTTACTTTTTGGGGTACTGAAAACTAATTCGTACCGATGTTACGGATACTTCTTTTAAATCGTCGGTTAGTTCATTATTTCCTTTCCTTAAGGGCCCCGATAATGGCGAGCTTTTTTGTTTTCCCTTTTGCATAGCTATAGAAGTATTTTGGGTTTCCCTTTATTACGTCTTCCGCATTTACCTCTTCCTTCTCTGTATGGCTCTTAATTAGGGCTCGTATTTCCCTATCGATACTCTCCAATTTTTCTTGTGTTACTTCACTGGCAGCGTTGTCTGTGCAATTAATTAATGATATATAAATGTATACACACACGCACACACTGGTATTGTTGTCTGTGCAATTAATCATAATATATATATATATATATATATATATATATATATATATACACACACACTCTTATGTACATACGTGTATATATACTGTTCTGCAATGGTTTCAAACACCTGGTGCTTCGTAATACAACTAGTGATGTGTGTGTGTGTGTGTGTGTGTGTGTGCGTGTGCGTGTGTGTGTGTGTGCGTGTGTGTGTGTGTAATATTCAATTATAGAATTATAATATTTGTCGGATATCCCACACGAACATTATTTGAAGGACATTCATTACATAGGGAACGGAACAACGAAATGTTATTGTGGATTGTGAAAGCTAATTAGACAGCTGTATTGTTTACTATATCATTTCAGGATACTAAAACAAGTGAAGTTATCTATAAACGTTTCAATCATATTAGGAATAAAGGGCAATAGAAATTTTCTCGTGTTATTATACGACATGTGTAGAAACGAAATATAATAGAATGGCAAATAATACATCATGTTAAATAAGGTTTATCGAAAGAACATGGACAGTGAACATATAGACTGTAGAGCAGTGATGCACAAACCCTGGCCCGCGGGCCAAGTGTGTCCCCCACGGGTCTTTTCATTGGCCCCACGGGTCTTTTCAATTCAATGAAAAAGTTAGAATATAAAAGTGACCCAATTTATGACTTAGATGGAAAGTAAGTAGGCTAATACATTTAGTTATTTTCTTCGCTTGGCCCTCACATCAAAAAAGTTTGTGCACCACTGCTGTAGAGCATGTAAACAAAATCTCATTCGTTTGTATAACTACGGACCAAAAAATTAGAATACTGTTTCAAATGCGTTCATGACCTAGATCAGTGGTCGGCAACCTATGACCCGCGGGTCAACTGTAGTATATAGTATATATAAAATAATAAATGTTATTACATAAAGAGTGTTTTTATTTCAAAATGTCCCGAAAATAGTGTATTTTGATTTAAATTTTGAACACTGACCCATTATCAAATTACCAATAAATCAAATTGACCCAGTTTCAAAAAAGGTTGCCTACCACTGACCTAGATCATACCATTATGTTATACATCTTTGAGGAATATCGAGTATTTGCGACGTCATTATGATAAAAAGACACTTCTGTGTGCCACTTTTGAAAGAAAAATAATTAAAATATAGCAAAACCCTTATTAAATAGTGAAAAGTTAATGCACAGGGACATACCAAAATATTAGAATATCTTGTCACGTGTTACAAAACAATAGAATAAATTAATTATGTTTATTGAGTACTGCCAATATATTAAACCTTCATCAAAGGCTTTTTAACTCTGCGTCTTAGTATTTATGATAGTTTCACCCTTAGTCCTGATTACGGCCTCCAATCAACGTGGCATCTAGTCGACAAGCCTCTTGCATTTCATGAGCCTCTTTGGCTCCAGTTTATGCGGCTCGTGCAACATCTGCGTGGTTTGATGCTCATGAAATTGAAGTACTACCATGGCCAGCTAATTCTCCCAGTCTTAATCCGAAGAAAATCTTTGGAATAGTGCTAAACAGAAGGTCCAAAAGCGTAAACCAAAAACACTTAGTGAACTGAAGAGGTGTTTGATGAAAACCTGGCAATCGATAACTACAGAAGAATGCAAGAGGCTTGTCGACTAGATGCCACATTGATTGGAGGTCGTAATCAGGGCTAAGGGTGAAACTAAGACGCAGAGTTAAAAATCCTTCGATAAAGGTGTAATATATTGGCAGTACTTACTAAACATAATGAATTTATTCTATTTTTTTGTAACACTTGACAAGCTATTCAAACATTTTGGTATATTGTTATGCATTAACTTTTCACTATTTCATAAGGTTTTTTGCTATATTTTAATTTTTTTTCAAAATCGGCACACAAAGGTGTCTTTCGTCATAATGACGTCATAGATACTCAATATTCCTCATAAAATGTATAACTTAAAGGTATTATCAAGGTCATGAACGCATTTGAGACGGTATTTAGACGGTATTTAGTTATAAAAGAGGTGCTCTTAGAGGAGGGAGGGAAATCCTTTTACAAATTATTTGCCGTTCTCTTATTAAATTACACTCAAATTGAATAATTCTTAGATAGGCTTCACTATTTATTTTCCTTATTTATTGTTCACACCTGTATGTACAAATTGTATAAAATTCGATATAAAAAGATGTCCATACATTCTTTACAAATTCAATTTAATTTCATTTCGTTTCGGAAAAAGTTCCCATAGAAACGTAACATTTATAAAAAGCAGGAAAATTACTGATGGGTTTTGTTTTTAATTTTATTTGTGTGACCAAAAAAAATAAAATATCCACAAACAGAATTTTACCAATTAGTAATTTTTTGGTGTGTGCTTTTAAGAAATTTTATGTTTCTAGCTGAATTTTTTTCCGACACTGTAGGTATGTGTGCATATGTGGGGTGGCTGTATGTACGTACGTATTCTTTTGTAAAAATTGGAAAAAAGATATTGATTCTTTTCAGTAATTCAGTGATGCCCTAAAATCTTTAAATTGCGGCCATTTAATTCAATATAGTAAATTGTGTAATATTAATATATGGTATTAGGCCAATGCGATTTACATGATCCAACACCTGCGCAATATATCTCAATGAAGCCTTATAGTTTATTATGAAAGGAACACAATTGGGGTAGGGGATTGGTCACGAGATTTAGGGAAACGGGTTTTTAACTATGAGTGTGTGTCATATTGTTCCTCAATAAGAATAAAACTTACTCGTTCTTTGTTCACAGTACTTAAGCGTAACAGTGCACCTATATTGCGAGCATACTATACCCGCAGGTTCGAATTTATGATTACGTAACCTAGAGTTTGTCTCCGCCAAGTACCCACGCTCCGCAGGGTTCTCTTCTCACTTTTCATATTCAATCATGGCTCCATCACAGTCGCCTTTGCTGAGTTGATGTATAAAGTGTCATAGAGGGTTAATATGATGTAATAACAGAACAAATAAATTTTGGAAAATACATATATTTTATTTTTGCTACTGAAGATGGAACTCTAGAATTGCCGAAATGTTGGGCCAAAAGAAATGTTTCTTTTGTTTGCATTGGTAATTTTTTTTCTTTAAGTTGAGGATTCCCAGAAACGAGCCGATCTCTGCATTTTGTTTATTTGGTTGGTTCGATTTTCAACTCTTGTTCTGGATCGACCAGTCTTCCAGACCCATTTGCAGCACCCCGCTTCATTTGGAAGATTTTTATGGTACCCATTTACCTACCGACTAATTGAATGATTAACAGGTGGTTGTGAGCTGCGCAACAGATGCTCATGCCGGGAAACGAACCTGGGACAATGAATTCGTAGTCAACGACGATAACTACTAAACCATGGAGGCACTATTTCAAAATGCCAAAACACTGTGTTTTCTCTATTTGTCTGTCACTTCCTTAGTTCATTAATGAGAAGTTACGAAATTTTTAGTGGGGAATTCCTCAAAAGTCCTCAATGTGGGGAAACCCTGATATATATGTTATAATGTAATGTTATAATGTTTCAGACCAACAAAGACCCTAGGATCCACTCATGGCTGGTCTACCTAACTGTGTTCGTAATTGTGTATGTCCTCCGTGGTGGCGGTGTCCATAAGTCCGGCATCATTGGAGAAATTCATATTTTTCTATTTCTACAAACCATAATTCATATTTTTCTCTTTCTACAGGCCATAATATCTGTGAGCAAGGAAGAACGAACCCAGATAATTCTACTCATAGGAAATCGGAGTCAAAGAGAGGCCGCTGCTGAATTTAACAGACTGCATCCAGACCGCGAGCCAATAACACAGAGTTGTGTTAGCAGACTTGTTGCAAAGTTTAAGGAAACACGATCCATAGAAGATAAACCACGCAGTGGACCTTCAAGGAGGTCCACTGACGACGATACAGCGACTTCTGTCCTGGCTCATTTTAACAGAAGTCCCAATAAGTCTCTTCGGCGATTGTTCGCCGAGACAGAGTGTCGAAAAGTAGCATCCATCGCATTCTTCTGGCTCACAAATGGCATCCATATAAACTTCAGATCCTACAGAAATTAAGCGAAGATGATCCCGACCGGCGGATGGAATTTTGTGAATGGGCTACGGAACAATATGCTCGGGATGCCAATTTCCCGTCCACCATTCTGTTCAGTGACGAGGCTGTTTTTTATGGAAATGGTGAGGTAAATCGACAGAACACCCGCTACTGGTCTCAAAACAACCCTCACTGGTATACCTCATCAAAGGAACAAGGTGCATCTCGGGTGATGGTATGGTGTGACATTTAGAAGGATCGCATCATAGGCCCCCTCTTTATCGATGAACATGTCACTGGAGGCACCTACCTACGTATGGTCAAGGAAGAAGCATTTCCCAGTGTCTTGAACGAAGAAGGAAATTTCCCAACATGGTTCCAGCAAGACGGCGCTCCTGCACATTACAGCACCCAAGTAAGGGAATACCTGTACCAACAATTCCCTGGTCATTGGATAGGACGTCGAGGGCCTGTGGAATGGCCAGCTAGAAGCCCGGATCTCACGCCACTAGATTTTTATCTCTGGGGCCACTTGAAAGCGCTGGTATACGCAGAGAAAATTAGGAGTGTTGAACATTTGCGGTAGCGCATTATTGGGGCATGTAACACCATTACTCTTGACATCATTCACCGTGTGCTTGCTGACTGGGTATCACGTCTGAATTTGTGTATTGAAAACAATGGTGGACATATTGAGCACATTCTGTAAATAAAAGCTTTTGTTTTGCCTTTTTTTATTACTTTTCCTATGATGCCGGACTTATGGGACACCCTCTATATATACAGTATATATATATATATATATATATATGGGTCCATGTAAATTCCACCCAGTAAATTCCACCCCCGAAAAATCCACCCAGTAAATTCCACCCATAGTAAATTCCACCCATGGTAAATTCCACCCATGGTAAATTCCACCCATGGTAAATTCCACCCATATATATATATATATATATATATATATATATATATATATATGTGGGTCCATGTAAATTCCACCCAGTAAATTCCACCCCCGAAAAATCCACCCAGTAAATTCCACCCATAGTAAATTCCACCCATGGTAAATTCCACCCATGGTAAATTCCACCCATGGTAAATTCCATCAAAAAAATTAAGAATTTTAACAATTATAACTTTATTTTCTAAGGTCAATTTTTGATAGTCATTGGACAGTGTTTTCCATCACTGGACAGTGTTTTTCTGATGTGTTTTTAGGTGATTCCAATGATTTTGACCATCGTTTCTATAGCAAATCACTTGTTTTTGAGTTAGCGTCATTTTCGTTAGTTTTAACGAAAATATCACAACTAAACCTAACCAATCATCAAGGGTGTACAGTTGACCTAACCTATATATTTTACTAGTTTTTTATATTTTGCATAAACTTTTTAATAAACTTTAATAAACTGTAAACTTTTTTGATAACTCTTTGCGTGGAATTTACCATGGGTGGAATTTACCATGGGTGGAATTTACCATGGGTGGAAGGGTGGAATTTACTATGGGTGGATTTTTCGGGGGTGGAATTTACTGATGGAATTTACGTACAACGAATATATTATATATATATATATATATATATATATTCTTTGATGATGCTAAAATATTCTTTTGGGAGTATATTCTATTATATTAATAAGGACGAAAGCTCCGTTTGCAGCATTAAATTACAGAGTGAAGACGCGTCTAACCAAGAATTCATTAGATGAAAGTTGGTGCCAAACTCCTCCAAAACATATTTTCAATAAAGAAAGAAAAAAAAGAAGGCAAAAAAATTAAAGAAAAAATGTGTAGAATTAAAGCTGTGTTTTGTTTTAAAGAAGTCGTTTCTAAATTGTTTTGTTTCACATTAACTGAAATAGAAATAGAAATTTATCTTTTAAATATCCTACTTTAGACTCGTTGCTTTTATTAAATTTCCATTTCATTATTTATTTTTCAATAAACGCGTTCATTGGTCAAATTCAGACCCACGCTCGGTCAGAAAGTGATTTGTCTCTCATGTCACTTTCAGCATTGAACTACAGGGTGTTCGAAAAGTCCCGTCACCCCCTACAAAATGTACATATTGTAATAGCCAATTTTATTTTTGTGTGATTAATTGAATTTATATGTCATTCGTTGATATTTTTTTTTTTTCCAGGTATTGGAGTTGTGTGAACAATGGCAGACCAGTCTACTTACACTTTGGAGGAAAGGATAGTGATGAGCATATGGGCTCATGAAAGGTCACATACTGGCAAAACGATGCATGATATCTAGAATGATTACAACACAAAATTCAATAAGGCTGCACCACCGAACAAGACGGTATTACACTAGGAGAAAAAGTTGTTTGAAACTGGCTCCATCAAGGACAGACCACGATCGGGAAGACCAACAACGCGAGCAGAACAGTGTGAAGGTATGATTGCATCGGTGGCTCGTTCACCGAAAAAATCACTTCGGAAACGATCACAAGAACTTGCAATCCCCATGTCCACAATGAGAGATCACATGACAAAAGATCTCGGTATGAAACCATACCGCCCGTCATTTCTTGACGAATTAAGCGATACAGACATGCAGAAACGATATGAAGCTTGTGAACGGTTTTTTACCGTTTTTCCAACAATTCCTGCACATGAAACAGTGATATTTTTTTGACGAGTGTGCAATTTACCGTATCGCCAAAATGAGAAATGTTTACTTCTGGAGCAAGGAAAATCCACACTTCTTTGAGGAACTGGAACACCATCCACCACACCTGATGATGTGGGCTGCAGTGCCTGCCAGGAACTTGTTCGGTTCATATTTTTTTGAGGGTCCTGTCAACCAAACTGCCTACCTCAACATGTTACGGGACTGGTTTGTGCCTGAGCTCAAACGTTTAGGGCTGCTTGGTCGGGTGTGGTTTCAACAAGACGGGGCTCCGGCTCATTTTGTTATTAATGTGAGGGAATTCCTCAATGAAGTGTTCAGAGACAAGTGGATCGACCGTGGCTCGCAACATTTACCTCTCCCTTTTCAGTGGCCGCCCCAAAGTCCAGATTTTTCTTCATGTGACAATGCGTTATGGGGTTTCGTCAAGCAGAATGTATCCCGGGTGCGTTACCGCACAACAGAGGAACTGAAACACGCTGTTCGAGATACATTTGGTGCAATCACTCTAGCAATGCTGCGTCGATTCTCACACCGCACATGGAAGCGCATAATCCTTTGTTACGAAAATGATGTTGCGCACACAGATATTCTTGATTAGTAACTGTAATTAGTAACTGTATTTAATGTAATTAAAGTAATTGTTGCTCGTGACTTGTTTCTTAAATTACACCTACCACATATAAATACAATTAATCACACAAAAATAAAATTGGTATCACAA
The DNA here is from genome assembly GCA_023014485.1 of Bathynomus jamesi. Classification (NCBI taxonomy): domain Eukaryota; kingdom Metazoa; phylum Arthropoda; class Malacostraca; order Isopoda; family Cirolanidae; genus Bathynomus; species Bathynomus jamesi. Next base: position 1,299,228 of record JAJOZX010000004.1, on the reverse strand, counting down.
TATGTACATTTTGTAGGGGGTGATGAGACTTTTCGAACACCCTGTTCAATCAGCAAAATCAAATGTTTTCTTCCTTGGATGGGACCCAATCCATCTGCAAAGTTTAGTTTAAACTGGTCCAAGAATTTTCGAGTTATTTTGTTAAAACACACACACACACACACACACACACACACACATGTGCGCATCTCCGCATAAGCAACGTACCGACTTCTTTTAAATCCATCCATCTAAAAAGTAATTAACCAAATTTATTTAAACTAACCTAACCTCAGTGCCATCAACCCAAGAAGGGCGTGATAAGTGTTTTGGAAATAGTTGAATGCCTGAAGGCTGGTTTCTGTTAAATCATTAAATAGTGAGGTACTCGCCAATCTAGCATAACCTAACCTACCTAAACCTTAAGTACCCTATCGAAGCGTAACTTAACCTAACCAAAACTTAACTAACCTATTCTAACCTAACCTAATCAGGATCAACGTATCTTTTTTCCGACAGTAAAACTGTTTCTAGATTTTTTTTACTCGTATATAAATTTTTTAATATCCCGAGGTACCAAAAGTGTTGCCTCACAAAATAATTACCCAACTACATCCGCGAATTATCACACACTCAAACTCACTTACGCTCAGTTGCCTACGTGCACGCATATACCAGAGACATTATATTTAACATTTAATTTTAGGAACATAATTTATCTTCTTGTCTGAATTTATTTATTTTTCAAGAGACACTCTATTGAAATATCAGTCGCAATTGCTGTTCATAATTAATATTAGGCCGGCCGCACGCAAGATCGTTTCGCGACTGACGACTGATGACGTGGGTCGTGACGACTCGAGTCGCGTGTGGTTTTACATTGACAGAATGGGACACTGCACCGACCACGACGCGATTCGAGGCCCGCCTTAGTCTTGAAGAGGGAGGGAAAAACTTACTATGGTCCCATGTTTTGTTTGAATGACCAAGCAAATACGCATTCTAATACTGTAAATTGTGATATTCTTCACAAAATATTCTGTTCGTGGTAATTCGACATCAATATTTGTTGCATTTATCCGTATGTATTGAAAATGTTTAATACAAAATTCTAGATTTAATGCGAAATATCCCTTTCAGATTCATTGCTGTGAGATTCATGTTTATGAAAAACCGATATCTGAATTTTGTTTAGTTTAGTATCTCGTGAAATATTTTGACACTGTTATTCTGTTTCACTGAAAATCTTAATAATAAAAAGTATATTTCCTCGTTCCCGAGGAAAAAATGCTTGTTCAATCAGCGCGTAGCAAAACTACTTCCGTTCTATTATAATATAACCAATCAGGTTTAAGAAATTAGCATTGTGGACGTAGTTGTAGGGGTGGCTTTAATGGTAACAAATAATACCATCAAATGCAAATGGATTATGTAACATTTCATTCACACTTTTCGCTTTATGATTCCTTTAAAGCTGGAGACTTAAAGTCTAAATTATGATGGAATAACACGCTGAACGCTGTTCGCTGCATCTATTTGAAAATTAAGAGTAGAAGTAGAAGAATATAAAGTCGTTAAAGAGTACGCTATTACTATACAGTAGATCGAAAATAATGTGAAAGGCTTTCCTTAAACCTTAAAAACCTATTTTTTACTATTTATTTATTTTATTTTATTTCAGACGACCATATTTGTGAAGAAGCAAATAGTTTAACCTGCTTTTAACATACTTAACAGCAGAGTTGGGTCAATTAAGTTAATTAACTTTTTGCCCACTAACCGATTAAGTTAGTTAATTTAACTTAACTAGTTAAATTTGTAAAAAAGTTTAACTTAGCTTAATTTAATTGAAATATCTCCAAATTAATTGATTAACTTCAATTAATTTTCAATTAATTTTCCTTTAAAAATGCTGTTTTTATCTTTCTGAGTGAAATGTAAGAGGCTAAAAGATGAAAGGTTTGAGAACCTCATCTTCTGTAAAGTTAACAAGTATGTTTAATTTGTAAGTGAAGTATATATTTTATGTGTCTAATTTGACTATTGTCGGTCAATAGTGTCAGTGTCAATAGTGTACAATATAAAACATACAGTTTAGAAAACAATTTGTTATTAAATTCATTTTGCCTTCATTTTTTTAATGGAAAACTATTATATGCCTAAAAGTTGAGACTTGTTGAGAAAAGTTGAGTTGAGACCATAAGCAAATTTAATTTATTTATAAGAAACAGAAAAATAATAAAAGCTTATAGAAAAAAATTATCCTTATGTCTTGCCCTGTATAATATGCAAAAAAATACATATAATTTATCAGACATTGACAACAACACATACAAGGTGATCCCACATAATTACAGGTTTAGCATTACTTTGATTCATAAGCGTATGGGATGGCACTTTACTGGGGCGCGGAAAAAATTTGCCCTAAAAATTTTCAGGGTGCCCTGATTTCCGCATAAGCATTAGGTATAGCATAAAATAACACAAAGGTTAGAATAGGAGTAACATATACTAAAGCCTTTTTGATATAAAAAACATTACAATTTACAAAAATGAGATAAAATTTTGCTACAACATTTCTAAATGACAAGCAAAACTACGGCATTGCAGTTGATATAGAATTCAGTAAGTCCTCAACTTACGTTTTAATTATTAACTACAAGTATAGTAGCAAGTAATTAATTCACCTCAAGAAGTAAAAAAAAAAAAAAGGAATGTCAGAAAAAATCTGCCCTAAAAATTTCAGTATTTGCCCTGAAATGCTCAATTCCCTAGTCCAGGGGGGGGGGGGGGCTACCGCCCCCAGACCCCCCGCCTCATACGCCTATGCCTTGATTAGCTATATATAATAATGAGTCTACAGACTACTTCCAAGAAAGAAAAAGTTAATTGATTAACTTAATTGGTTAACTTTGAAATTAACTTAACTAGTTAATTTTTAAAATTTGCATTAACTTAACTTAATTGGTAAGAATCTCAAATTAACTTAACTAGTTAATTTTGGAAGTTAATCGACCCAACCCTGCTTAACAGCGTACTCTTTAAATACTTTATTTTTATCAGAGTACATTTAGGCCCATTTCTATTATTTGAATTTAGGAACAGCAGGTAGTTTTTGAGGTGAAGTCTGAGCTGTATACCATGGTAGTATGTCCATGCCATAATTGCTATCATTTATATAGTATTTTATTAAGAAAGATCTTCTTTCTTTCCTTGAATTCTAAAATCTAAATTATGATCTGAAATAATGATAATAATTTTAAAACTTAAATTGTAAGCCATATTTTGGCTTCTTTCGTTTGCAGAATTACAGTTTCATCACTTATTTTTTTGCATCCCAAGAGTTCAGCTTTGATAATCATTTACCAAACTTTGTACTTCATTGAGTTCATTAAACTCTGCAACAAGAACTTCTTGAATTGAACTTTTCAGTCTTGGAAGTTACAAAATCTCGAAATTTGGTAAGCAGCGGAACGGAAATAAATAGGAGGTGGGATTTTGTTTTTCTTTTCGCTCGGAATATCTATCTCTCAGCGAGCTCGTTGAAATCTCCGTTAAATTTCGCTTCATTTGCTGACTCTGTAGGTGGTGGAAAATATAACATCGATTCTCGGAAGTCTTTCGCTCTTATATAGATTCTTGGTATAAAATTTTGGCAAGGCGTTATTTTTAAAGAGATATAAAGAAAGATTTAGTTCGAGATTTTCTTTATATAAAGTATAGGATTTAATGATGTTACGTCGTAAATCATTATCTAATTAGGTTCTGATGTAAGTGTCTGAATCATATACAATTAATTGGTTATATTTCGAAGTAGAATGTAATTAAACTTCTTATGGATAATAACGATCTCTTTGCACAGTCAAGTTTGTTCGCAATACCATTTTGATAGAAAGATTATGTATAATGTATAATTGTATGTATAATTGTGTATATCTTTTACGTATACGCTCTTCTCTTTAAATGTTACGTATGGTTGGTGAAGAGTAAATAAATTTGTGTATTGATGTGAATAATAAATTTAAAGCATTAACAATTCTTTGTCTCCGTATCGCAGTAGGACGAGAAAAAGTACATAAATGTGTCAAGTTATCGTCGGTTTCAAAATTTTATCGTCCTTTGTATGAATTAAATTATAGTTTCAGCAAAAAGAGAAGATAAATATTAGTGTTAGTTCGTTTGTAACTAGAAAATAATAAAAGAATAGTGAATTTAAAATTCAGAATATACGATTTTTTCGGAAAAAGAGAGACAAGAAATACCAAAAACATGAATTATAGAAAGATTGTATTACAAATTGCGCACGATCAAAGAACAAAGAGAAAAGTATGCATGGGGGGAAGTTAATGAAGGAAAAAAATTGCAGGAGAAAAAAGCACGAGTAAAAACGGAGATAGAAAGAACGTAAAAAAAGAACTTGATAGTGTAATTGGGTCGATTAAACTTAGACTTTTCTCGTTGACCAACTTTATTGGTTCTTTCTTGAACATATCGAAAAATGAAGAGACTCAAAAATTTCGAGGGCATGAATCGAGAAAGAGGGTAATTTTTAATTTGAATTTGTGTATTATATATTGCCGTACAATTCTAATTACAGACTTCATTTTTTTTTTTTTCTGTTCTTGTTATCATTACCTATATAAAAGGTTGTTTCCATTTCCACATATTATGATTTTGTACAGCATATTGAGTATATCCCATATAAAAATATTGTTAAATCTAATAAAAAAAAACATATATATATATTAAAAAAATAATTTGCTGGTAATCACTATTAATAATTGTAGAAATACTCTAAACTCAAATGAAGTATCAAAACACTACTACGCAGATTTTGTGCGAAGCTTCTACTCTCCCTAAAGTCTAATAACATACCTTGAATATAGTAAGAAAACGAGACCAAAACGAGATTATTTTGTTGAGAATTGAAACTAACTCGGTTTACACACGGATTCTCGTCGAATTCCTAAAATTTGCTCTCCTCCTTTGTCTCCGTGATACGATCACTTATTTGAGCGAATCAGCTTTAACTGGGCGCGTTGCTTTTCCTCTTCCTACAAAGAAAAACAAGAGGAAGAGAAAATAAGAGATGTACATGAAATCTGAAGCGAAAGGATTCATATTAAAGAATCTCATTTGTCTGACACCAACGCCAACATCCTCATCAATATCGGTCCTTTCGATCTTTTGCTGAATTTTCGACTCGGGAAGTTCTTTACGTCGCGTCGGTACGTTTACCTTTGGCGGAAAGGGTCGGAGAGAAAGAGTGAAACAGCTCTCGTCAGGGTGGGACAACCTCGTCAACAAACTGTGTATGACTTGTCAAGTCCCTTTCTAACATTCTTTCCTCGTTATACTTCTTCATTCTGATTTCAAGTTGAATTACAAGAAAGATATATATATATATATATATATATAATATATATATATAACTTATATATATATATATATATATATACTGTATGTAAGGGATGATGATGATGATGATGAGATCTGTCTCTTCTGTGTTCCTTTATACACGCCTAAACGTTCAAGGTAATCTGCACCAAATTTAGGATACACATTAATAGAGAACCAGAGAAAGTTTAAGTAACACACCAGCCCCTCTCAGTCTCTCACTGGGTTATGTTTCAGGGGCTTTAGCTGCGCAAGGCGCAGCGGCCATTCTAGTATATATATACTTATTTATTTACTTAAGTGTGTATATACCGTATATATATATATATATATACCTTTGGTTAGCTTCCACCCGAATTGTTCATTCTGACGAAGGTCAAGCTTTTCACTCCACCTTAGACCTACAGTTTAACGTGGAATCCGAACCACGCCCCACCAGCAGCTCAGCGTCTTAACCACTTGGCCACCCAGGGTACCCATTTATCTACCAACCACTTCCTTTATTGTGTGGAAGGATGAACAGCTGGGTTTTGCTGCGCGCCGGCTGCCGTCACCGGGTCTCGATCCCGGGGACGATGGATTCGTAGTCAGCGACGCTAACTACACCACCGAGGCCCATATATATATATATATATATATCATGTTATACATTTGGAAATCACTCTAATACAGAAGGCGATTATGTTACAACTAATTAACTAACTAACTAACTATACTATACTATTATATATATATTATATATATATATATATATATATATATATATAATTCAGTATTACATACCAGTGTGTTTTGCGAGGTGAAGTCCAGAAGAGAAACCTTTTAAGAGTTTGAATTTTTGCGATGGAAGAACGTCTTACGAGTATCCACCATTTTTCCATCTTTTATCGAAGATCAAGAAAGCAATTTCAAACTGTAAAAATTAGTCGAAGACTCTCGTATAAAGGCGTTCGCGGGGTGGGGATGGGGTTCTCGCGAACCATCGTCATTTCGTTTGTCCTTCACTTCCTCGAATCAAATTACGTTCGAGAGAGACCAAATTAATCCTCGCTTCGCTCATCTACGCGTTTGTTCATCTCACGATTTCCTCGTCCTTAATCCTTTCGTATTTCGTCTGCTTCTCTTCTTTCCAAGACTTGGGCTTGGTAACACTAATATGGTTTTAAAATTTATATACACGAGTGAAATATAAGAAATGTGTATCTACGTATATACAGTTTGAGAAGAGAAAAAAAAAATCGTATATAAATATAAAATTTCTAATAAACAACAAATTACTAATTAGTTACATCCCGTTTTTCTCTTAATATTTTATTCCTATATTCGTTAGTGACAGTAACAAAATTTTAAAAATCAATTATATTATTACTGATTACTAATTTTTTTTAAATATTTTTTAAAAGTTTTAGGTTTCTGACGGAACTTTTTTCAGAAACTGCAACTGCGTTGATTGATTTCTTCCTCATTTATCATTTATTTTATAGACACGAAAGAATCAATGGATGAAGATAGAAAAAAAAATTCTTCCATCATCGATTCAGGGTTATTTTTTTATATTTTTTAATTGTTATTACCAAAGTTTGATTACTAATTTAAATGGTGTATTGGAACAATCAGTTATATGATGATCAATGAAATATCTCGTATTTAATGACTTCCGTATACGTACAATATTTAGGGGTTATTTCATACTTGATTTACGCAATAAAATACAGGGTGATCTACAAAGGTGTTCCCAAATATATTTAGGCCCTTTGTAACAAGTTACTTCTGGGAATTGATAATAGTTATAATTGATTGTTAATGATGATGCTGATGAGGCTGGAGTCACCATGATCGTTTCAGATCAAATAATGTTATTAATTAGGTTGATTGATAGAATGAGTTTTCTTCCTTTATTAAACAAAATAAATGATTTATGAATGAGACAAAATATAAGTTGGTTGTTTACAGTTGAAATTAAATGTGCACTTGAATAATGACTTAAATATTAATAACGCGCGAGGTAATGATTAGTCTTTATATAAAGTTCGGTGAGTGACCCAGGCCAAATTGGGGCCTGCACAAGTGGTGTTCACATGATGATAGCTTTCGTGTCACTGGTTTTTCGGAGAGAGAGAGTCGAAGTGCGATGGTGGCGTGGAATGCTTGAGGTAGTCCTTGTAACGAGGTTGAGGTGTGAGGCAAGGCATAAGGACATACTGTACCTTGAAGAAGTCCCGCGCTTTGACGTCATCTTGGTCGTACTTGTTTGACATTATCTTGGTCGTGTTTGTGTTGATGGAACATCGCTAAAGTATTTAAAAATGTCTCTGCCACTATATATATATATATATATATATATATATATATATTATATATAATATCATGCATGAATCCGCACGATTTTTCATGATAAAAAAAACAGGGTTCGATCCCACAAACTCATGAATAGAAGGTGAGAGCGCTACGACAGCATAAAAGTTAACACAACCTGTCATATATTTAAACAACCAAGGAAACGTATAAAGTTTTTGCGTCTAGAAGCATTTTACCTGTTAACTCTGCCTCTATTCAAGAGATTGTAGGTTCAAACCCTGATGGGAGCGATATTTTCATATATATAAATAATATATATATAGATATCCTACACTACAGATAATGATTAAGAAATTATGAAATATGTTTGGAATTACAATATATTTCGTGTTCCAGAAATTTTCAAAGTTCTTTCAAGTTTGTCTTCAAATTGTGAACGTGAAAAAAATGAATAAAAAGAAAGGAGAAAAATTGGGTATTTAATAACCAAATTGTTTTTTTTTTTTAATCTCTTTCTAATCATTATTCTCATTTTCTTAATTTTATTTTGTTCTTTCTTCGCTTCTCATTCGTTTTTATTTTATTTTAGTTTAATTTTGTGACCGTTTTATTGTTGTAAACGAAATAAGTTCTCTTTTGAGCGTATACTTCCTTGGTTTTTCTGCTTTTTGCTTAAACCTCAAAACCTCTTCATTCTTTTTATATTTGTTTCGTAAAACATACTTTTAAAAGTAATTAAATAACGACACTAATTACTTTGCTTTTGAAGTAACTAAATTACATTTAAAATTACTTTCCAATTATTTATTTAAAAGCTTGAAGCTTAAAGGCAAAATTATTTAGCATTGCAAGAAACAGCCATTTATTTTATTAACGTCATATTGTAGGTTACGCATTACATCTAATGACCTGTAGAGATAAATTATCTTTTCAGTCTTATTAATTAGATTCTAATGAGTGGAAAAGTACTGCCAAATGTTATATATACTGTGTATATATATATATATCAAGAGTACGCACAAATACTCGTTACTTTTGTATCAGCCAATAAAATGTTATTATTTTTAGAGTGATTAATTTGAACAATTTGTAAATAATTTTTGTTGTTTTGCAGCAAATTAAACTTTAAACAAAATTGAAACAATTTTTGGGAAACACAAATAAATCGAAACACAAATTAATAAAGAGACAATTGGAGAATAATCACCGCTAATCCAATTCAAAATGATAAAACGAAATGAAATAATGGAAGGGGATATATTGAACGTTTCTCTTTTAAACGTGAGGTGATAATCAAAGGTGTGTAGAGCCATTTGTTTCGGAAATTGCTTTACAGCTTCAGAATACTTTCTTCTTAATTACTGGCTCGTCCGCGTAATAATGAAGAAACGTACAAGAATCTCATTATTCCTTTAAAGTACTTTATACTCAGTCTGTGGCTCGCAGTGATAAGAATCCTCGAATTGAAATCAGCAATAATAACGAACCTCAATGGCCACTGTTCAACTTTGACTTTTTATTTTTAAATTTAGAGTTTACTGCGGCAAATGTTGACGCTATTTCAGTTATTTGAGTGTTCGAATTCTACGCAAATTTCAGTACAAGTTCAATTTCAGCACAAATCCAATTTTAACGTTTTTCAACTTTCAGAGTTTATATAATAATCTGTATTTTCTATACAACAGTGTTGAAATTCAGAATGAATCTGAATGAAGTCCTTGTATAGTGTTTTAAAACGAGTGACGTTCGAGTATTTGTCAGTGAATCTTATAATATTTATTAATTTGTTAACAAAAGTTTGTTCTCTGTAAAAACTTGTCTGTTGTCATTTGTTACTCAAAGTTTAAGAAGTGGTGCTGGTGAAAGCGTATAACGTAACATTGTTTATACATTCAAGTCATTTATACCGAAAAATAAAAGCACAAATTAAATTTAGAAATACTTACTGTAAGTGAAGTTAGCACAGTATTTTGAGTAAAAAATTTAATCTTACAACTCTAGTGAATAATAAAAGAACTTTGAAAGAACTATTCTCAATTGTTATATTTTGAAAAGATGAAGAATTCTGATCGTACAAAAATGTTGTTAAATAATTCACCTTCGTATTCTTGTTAAATGTACAGTTATTTGCAATTTTTTATTGAAAACTTATGAAAAGGCAAACGACTGTCTAATAAGAAACGTCTGGACACACGTCGCGATTCAGGGGAATAAAACAATTTAAAACGCGAATTTAAATTAAAAGATAAAATTTTTTGGTAAGAAGGTTTAGGTCACGCAGACAAGATGGCAACACGGCCCGCGAGACCTCTTCCCATCCCTCCTGTGACTCCTCAGGACTCCAAAAGGATGATGGGAGTCCTCAGTCTGGTTATGCGAACTCTCAACTTCCCATTTCCTCCAGAGACAGGTAAGAGAACAATAAAGATCATTTATTTGAAAAAAAGGTCATCTTCACAGGAATAAAATGAAGAAGACAAAAAATTCAGTATTACTTCGAACCAACCTGTGCTTCTATAACAGATGTGATAATAAATAAACATACAATGAGTATCTCGTGGCCTTTCCATATGCTTTGTGAGGGGCTTGGATATGTTGTGGCATCGATGCGACGAGATTCCAGATGACGCTACGGTGCAAATTTGGCCAAAGTCTAGTCAATATTTCCTTTAGATTTGCTACAGATATCGGAGGAGGACTTGTTTTCTGCAAATGGTGAGCAAGGTATTCACAGACTTGCTCAATAGGAATCATATCTGAGCCTCTCAAAATCCAAAAAACTACTACCAAACCATTTTGTTTCTTTGTTTCTTACACTGAAAGAGTCACAGGGTGCACAATTTTCTTGCTTGTTAAAATAAAGTTTTCTTCGTGGAACAATGGAAGATGACTATTTTCTGGAATTCAGACGTTCCTCATCGCATACTAGGTTCGTCTTTATGTTGTACGTTCCAGTATTTTTATGTATTCATTATATATATATATATATATATATATATATATATATATATATATATGTGTGTGTGATGAATTTCACAATTAAACACTTGAAATAAGTAAATGATGCATACCCATAAGGAAAATGAAAAGTGATTCCAAGGCCTTTTGTATTCAGCAGTACACCTCGTCATACCCTAACGAGGTGTACTGTTGAATAAGGCTCAGTTTGAGGTTAGGAACTAGTTTTTCCATTATTTTCTATGTGTATATTATGGTGTACCTCTTTCTCTTCTTTCTAACAAATAAATATTTAATATACGTAATCTTATCCACTGTTTTAATTCGTTGTAGTCATTTATCGTGGCTGTAAACTTTCTTTGAATTTCTTCCGAATGACCAAGTTCTTTATTTACTCTATGTTGGGACACCAAGACTGAGTAACACAATGTAACTTAGTATATATATAGGTCAAACGGGAAAAACGTTAGATATCAGGGTAAAACAGCATAAATATGCGTGTAGAACAGCAAATAATTGTAATGCATTGTTTAACCATATGTATAGATGTAATCATAGTATCAAGTGGGATAGTTCTAAAGCGCTCGTTGAAAACAAACATAATTGAAAGGAATATTCTAGAAGGTGCATTTATCCATTTTAAAAATAATTTCAATAACAGTGCCCGAATGTATAAAAATGATAATATCCTGTTAAAATACCTTTTGCCTCTAATTAACTCTTGTTAATCATGTGCTAATCTTTTTATTTTTCTGTCCCGTTGTACATATGTGTATATTTTTGTCAACTCGTCTTCCCACTTCATTCCCTGACGAATTTCTGTCCATCTGTACATAGGTACATATTTTTGTCATCTCGCCTTCTCCATTCCCTGACGAGGTGTACTTCTGAATACACGAAAGGCCTTGAAATTATTTTTTTTTTCCTTGTGAGTTTGCATCATATATATATATATATATATATATATATATACAGGGCGTCCCAAAAAAATGTATACACACTTTAAATACTTATAAAGGCAGTGTTTATTAAAATACATTTCATTTTCAAAATGTAATAGAATCTACAGACATTATTTAATTGTTTTGTCAACGCCTGTTTTCAAACTGACGTCCGTTCTGGTCCAGGCACTGCTGATAACGCGAAGCAATGGAATCGCAAACATCACGAAACATTTCGTTTGGTATTTGTGTGCATTCTCGTTCAATGGCTGCTCTCAATTCAGTGACTGTTGCAGGTTTTATAGCGTAGACTTTGTCTTTTAAGTATCCCCATAAAAAAAGTCTAGTGGTGTGAGGTCTGGTGAACGCGGAGGGTATTCTACGAAACCCCTTCGTCCAATCCACATCCACATCGTGCCAAGTACCACTCGAAATACTCCACTCTTCGGTCCGGATCATCATCATCTTCATTAATAGCATGGACTAATCTTGGAATGTAACTTTTCCATTGACAGCGCTTCAAAATGCGTTGGACAGACGATTCTGAAATTCCTACCTCACGACTCGCTTGCCGCACAGATTTTCTTGGACTTTGGTGATACGTTTCCAGTACTCTTTCTTGCTTTGTGGGGCTTGTCGATGTCCGTGGTCTTCCGGAACGCTTCTTGTGGACATTCTGAACAGTTCCATCGGCTTCAAACTTATCTCTAATTCGAGTGATAGTAAGTCGTGTTGGTGGATCTGTTTGAAACTCCCTCCTAAACTGTCTTTGCACTTCAACTGCGTTTTCACACTTCCAGTAGCATTTTAGAATGAATTTCCTTTGTTCAAAGCTTAGTCTGACTGCCATTATTAATTCTAATGGGTTTAACTTGGAAAGAAAGAAACATCAATTGAGCTATCAGCTGTTAAAGTGTGTATACATTTTTTTGGGACGCCCTGTATATATATATATTTTTTAGTTCAGGAAGAACCGATTCGCCTCTATTTAAAGGGCATATCTCAGCGGAAAAAACAAAGAAAAAGTGAGAGGAAAGACAGAGGAAAAAGAAAGGGTGGAGGGGACAGTCGAAGTGGAAAAAGACCAAGGATGACAAGGACTGCAGGGTCGAGCCCCATCATCCTTGGGTGCTAGGGCCGGGAGGGCGCACGTGAAACCTCCAGGAACAAGCACGTACAAACGAGCACAAAGAGCACTCAAGAGCACGAGCTTAGAACCCCCTTGCGGGGATATATATATATATATATATATATATATATATATATTTAATATATATATATATATATAGGGTGTTTCAGGAGGAAAGGCCAATACTTCGGGAGGTGATAGTATCGGCCATTGTGAGAAAAAAAGTTCATATGAACATGTGTCTAATTCTGAATGGTTACGGAGATAGAGCTGTTTGAATCTACGAATACAAAAGCATTGTTAATGGTTATCAAGAAAGAGAAACCAATTACTGTTTCTAACATTTAATGTTTAAAAACTGGCATTTTCAATGGTGTCAGATACAGAAATGACAAATTTGTTACAGTTTACCGTCGACGATATTCTGCAACAGCAGCTGTTGCACTTCCATCGCAAAAACCGTAGACATACACCATATCTGCATATTCGGCATGTGTGAAGGTGTGTGGCATTCTTAACACTGCTTCAAACGCCAAACAATGTCACTCACAACAGTCAGCTGTCGATTGGCTTATGTTACACACTTACATTACAGCTTACATGGTTCAAGGTTATAGGGGAGGGAAGGGGGAGGAAGAGCTGCCCGCGCATCAGATTCAAACAGCTCTATCTCCGTAACCATTCAGAATTAGACACATGTTCATATGAACTTTTTTTCTCACCATGACCGATACTATCACCTACCGAAGTATTGACATTTCCTCCTGGAACACCCTGTATATATATATATATATATAAAATTTTATTAACAAATAAGAACTTTTATAGTATACAAAAATCTCTGAACGAACGATTCAAAATGTGTTATCGTGAAGCTCTGTTCCCTTATCGCAAAATGTGATGCTCGGAACATGATCAATACACAGGAGGAAAAATGCACTTTTTCCTTTCCTTTAACATATTTTTAAAGGTTGTTTACGTTAAAATTATAAATTGCAACGTTTCGTTCATTAATACGAAAATGCAAATTATAATTTTTAATTTGTAAAAAAAAAGTGCTCTCTTTAAGTGGGCATAAATGTAAAAAAAAAATTCCTCTATCACCTGTATGCCAATTAATCCCTGAAATAGGTAAGTGTAAAATGTTAAAGTATTAACTCGTATTTATGTAAAAGAATTCACTCTCGTTTAATCATTTTGAATTTTATTCTGTCGTGTTTAATAAAGATTAGTTGCTCAAAACTGAAAACAGAAAAATATACTAGGAAACCAGGCGTCTAGTACGACTCATCGCCGCCGACTCATCGCCGCCGATTCATCGCCGCCAACTCATCGCCGCCAACTCAACTCCGAATGCACCGTTGCCAAATAATGTTTTGTATAATTTATTAATCTTTCTTTAGTGCGATGATAGGTACTGAAGGAAATTAAAAACACTTGCAACAACCATTCAAAACATAACTAATTATATTTATATAATATTTTATTTATATAATATAACCTAACCTAACCCAACCCAACCCAACCCAACCCAACCTAACCTAACCTTCACCAATTAACATTATAGATGCCTTATACAAAATACAGAAGAGTCGAGATATGTATCTCGAACAACTTGTAGGAGGTCATGCTCCACCTTCAAAGTTAAAAAAATATCGTGATGCTGATGACCGTATATTAAAACTAGTTTTAAGCTTTGAGCAACGATCACCATTAGAATATTTACGTGGGATTGCCTACAATTACCACTAATTAAAATCTGAACCTTTTAATCTTTTTTAACGTAGTAGAATAAAGAGTTTCTAACGATTTTTAATTTTTTAAAGCTCTAACCTTCAAAAATAAATTTAATTTATTTTTTGAAAAAATGGAGTTGAGTTGGCGGCGATGAGTTGGCTGGAGTTGAGTCGGCGGAGTTGAGTTGGCGGCGATGAGTTGGCGGTGATGGATCGTCCCATCCCGGGAAACCAGTGGCTCCCAAACTTTTCTGGCTCAAGGCAACCCAATGCAATCAGTAGCAATGATTGCATCCAGGTAGGCAGACAATTATATATATTATATATATATATATATATATATATATATATAGCGGTTGAACAAAATAATGGAAACGCCCACGAAACTGTGTATTTCATTAATTAATAGTGAGTAGGACCTCCCCTTTGCAGACAAAACTGCTTCAATCCTGGATGGAATTGACTGATACAAATTTCGTACATAGGTTAGAGGTATTTCACACCATTCGTCCAGCAAAATGGCCTCGAGTTCTTTGAGGGACATCGGCGGTGGGACTGTACTTCTTACCTTATTCTCGAGGACTGACTACATGGGCTCAATAATATTCAAATCCGTTGATTGCGCAGGCCAGAGAAGATGTTGTATTTCAGTTTCATGTTGGGTAAACCATGTTTTAATCTTTCCTGCTGTGTGTAGTGGCGAATCATCATCTTAAAATATTGCACCTCCTTCAGGAAATAAAACTGATACCATGGGACGCAACTGTTCACCAAGAATGGCTTCCTAATCAGCAGTTACTATGCCTTGTAATATAATCACTGGGCCTAAAGATTCTCGCCATATTATTGTCCAAATCATTACCGAACCACCTTCATGCTTGATCACTGGTAGAAAGCAGTCAGAGTTGCAGGCTTTCTTCGGCTGTCTCCATACATAAACCCGACCATTTGTCGGAAATAGGGTGAAGGAGGACTCATCTGACTATACTGTCTTTTACCACTGCTCTAACAAGCAATCCTTGTATTCCATACACCTCTTCTTTTAGGATAAGCCATTGGATTGTGTAATCAGGGGTTTGCGTATTGCAGCTGTGTCATGAAACTGCATTTCGTGCAATTCACTTCGAGTTGTTTAGACCAAAATTGGTTGAGTGAGAGGTAAATTTAGTTTTGCAGAAACTTTTGTTGCCGATGTTCTGGGGGTTTTAGTTACAATTCTTGCCAACACACGTCTGTCCCGACTGTCCAGCTTACATTTTCGGCCACTGTTGATTTTGCCTGCAGATGTTTTGTCTTCTCTTTCGCACGCAGTCATAATTTCAGATACAGTTCCTCTAGAAAGCTCAAGAAATTTTGATGGTTCTATCACAGAACATCTAGGTAACCGGGCACCAACAATTTGGCCCCTTTCAAAATCAGACGCGTCTCTCATTATCAGTAACTTTTCTCAACATATCTGCAAAACATAATAGATCACTAGGATTATAAAGAATTTACTATATTTGTTATAACATTAAACATTAACATATGTACTCATACATCGGTAGTTCCCTCAAAAACACATGCAAAATGTGGCATCATTATCATATGGTTTGTCCATTATTTTGTCCAACTCATATATACATATATTGTGATGTAACGAGATGGTTTATTTTTGTTTATACTTTATGTATTTTACTTCTAATTATGAATTTATTGGTATTAATTATATCTTTCTTTGACCTGTTGTCAATTAAACCACCTAATTCGTTTTACCCCACGGTTACATCTCGTTGATGATATTTATACTTTTGTATTTCTCTGTTAATTCGCGTTTGGGGGGATAATTGTACACCTTTTTACAAAAATAGTATATTCAAGACTTAAAATCAATTATAATGCAAATAGAAATTTTGATAGTATAAAGATTTGTTTTTGGAAATGACACTTGAGACATTGATTCTTACTTCAAGAATTTGATATTTTGAATTAACATGAACCAGTCAAAATATGACTGTTAGGCAATTTAATCTACAATTAGTAGTTGTTTAATTGAATACAGCCTTATGGTAATATGTCAGATCATTCAAAATGAATAATCACGCCCATACTACAATTTCAAGAGACCAGTATTAAGTTTGACTGATAGACAAGTTTAGCATGAAATCACTTACAATCGACCTTGACATCAGTTTACTTCTTTTAAAGAAAAGATATTTGAGACAATTAACCTTTTACTTAAGAATTCTGAGAATCAATCTTAATACAAGCCAATTAAATGAAATGGTCTAATTATAAGGTAAGAGAGTACAAAAGGAATGTATGATTTCAATAATTACATATTGTTAGTTACTTATATTATAGATGTACCCGATCCCTTTGGATAGCGTTAATTCCTTGTAATTACTAATTACGATCGCATTTGCTTTTTCTTCTTTGTATATATATATCTCTTACCGCATAGAAACAAGAATTTACATTCGAGTCTTTCACGTTTTCTAAGACAAAATTTTGATAGGGGAGGACGTTCGCTTTATGTTATTTGAACGAAGTTCGTTTCTGTTATTTTGGGGAAGAATTAGTTGAATTATTTCAGACGCGAATTTTCGTTTCGCTTTTTTTACGAGATTTTACTCGATTTTTTTAAACTATTCCACTTTTAAGTGCTACCCGAAATTTCCTTTATTTCGAAGGCACCGTTTTTATAAATTTATACGTGAACTAACTTTTTATGAAGAATGTGTTTTTGTTCTTGCAGGAAGAATTAATTTTAATTCTTATTTAATTTGAAACACACGGGGCTCGTGAGAACGACTTTCTTTGGCCACAGTTTGGGAATACCCTAATTAAAGGTTTTTTCGCTTTTAGTCTCATACCCTCTTTGGGTTTCGCTCGGGCATCTTCCCTCTTCGAATTTATATTTTTTTAAGGCAAACATTTATCCCATCTCTTTTTTGATAAATCCTATTTTATGAATTACTAGCCTTTGGAAAGTGTAATTTGTATAAGCCAATCAAACCGGTTAATGATGTAACAATTTAAATTTAAACAGAGTCTCAATTTATTACGTAAACGAACGTTACATTTTATAGCATTCCTTCTTTTATTTTGAGGGAACGGAGGAACGCACGTATCCGAATGCTTACGTTTCGTTTGAAAATGCACTTTTTACATTTAATGTATTTTCCCTATTATCGGGGTATCCTTCATGGGTTATTTTTAACCGAATTATTTAGAAATGAAAAGACAATTAAATTCGTGTCCTTCTCCCTAATTTACGCGAGTGTTTCAACCTGCATGTCTTTTAATTCACGTAGTTGAGAATTTCCAAACGTCGTCTGAGACGCAACGTGGACCAGCCATTCTGGGCTAACAAAGAACTCTTCATTTGAGCTAATGCATACCTTAGCTGATTCCGGTATTGATACATAATTATTCATTCTTACATTTATATAAATACTTATACACACAATTCAATTTATTCGTATGCATGATCAATTCCTTTGTGGTTTAATTAATAACCAGTAATTAATTAACCTTATGATTCATTCTCATACATAACAATATATATATATAGTTGTTTATTTGAGAATACGCATTGTATTTATATATTTATACATGTATATTATATCATTTAATTTAAGCATATTAAGGATTATATTAAGAATAAGGTAAGTTTTCACTGAACAACGATAACACTGGTCTGCGTTTGAAATTTTTTTTCCTGAGGTCAAGGTTTTTTTAGTTGTTCTTTTATAATTTTTGCATGCTGAATTCAAAAATGTAACTCATTTTGCTCAATCAGGTCAGGTTTTTATGCTATCTCAATTTTAAAAAAATAGATAATTCGAAAATAATCGTTATGAAATTAGCAAGTTTATTTTTTTAAAACGGACTTAAATTGACAGAAAATGTACAAAGTATATAAAAAATGGTACACGAGTACAGTTAATGTGGACGAAAGGGCTTCCTCAAAGACTTTCGTCTGTGTTCCACAGCTGGAACGTCTCTCTTGAGGCACCAGCAGTAGTCCGCGAGCATGTTCACATCCCAGCGGCCCTGGTACCTCTCTTCCATCACTCGAATATCCTGGTGGAAGCGCTCTCCTTGCTCCTCGCTGACATCACCGCAGTTGTCCGGAAAGTAGTCTAAATGCGAGCTGAGAAAATGCATCTTTATGGACATACGTGCACCAAGAGCCTGGAAGCTCTGCAGGAGCTCCTCGACAACACGTTCGTACTCTGGACTTCGGTGGTTACCCAGAAAATTCGTGACAATGGACTTGAATGCGAGCCAGGCATTGATCTCATTGTCCTCCAGACTTTCGTCGAATTGAGCATCTTTCATTAGCTCCCTGATCTGAGGGCCGTCAAAAATACCTGCTTTCAGTTTGCCCTCACTGACGCGTGAAAATTTCTGATTCAGGAAAGCGAAAGCTCGGCTTTCTTTGTTGAGTGCTCTGACGAAATTCTTCGTAAGTCCGAGCTTGATGTGCAGCGGCGGAAGTAGAATCATCTGCGGATTCACGAGAGCGTGTGACAGAACGTTGTGCGAACCTGGTTCCAGGCCACGTCTTGCTGGCCAGTCGCGTTGTACGTAGTGTTGCTTGTCTGCTCGGCTGTCCCACAGACAGAGAAAACAGGGGTATTTGGTGTAGCCACCTTGTAGACCCAGCACTAGGGCTATAACCTATAAAATATATTATATATATATATATATATATATATATATATATATATATATATTATATATATATATATATATATATATAATATATATATCAGGGCCTAAATATATATATATATTTGTATTTTTTTTTGTAGACACGAACATACCTTTAGGTCTCCGCATATCATCCAATTGTGATGTTTGTACTTCAAAGCAGTTAGCAAAAGCTCCATGTTACTATAACTTTCAGTCATCTGCACCGAGTGACCCACCGGAACAGACGCGACCTTGTTACCATTGTAGAGTAGTACTGCTTTCAAGCTTCTGCTTGAGGAGTCGATGAAGAGCCGCCATTCTGTAGGATCATACGCTAAACCCATAGTTGCAATGAGGCCGTTGACGTTGTTACAGTAAACCAGCGAAGCTTCTTCGTCCAACGTGAAATATTCTCGAAACTCTTCTTCGCGGCTGCGATACCAGAAGAATGTTGTTTCTGGAGCTAACACGATTTTCGCGAAGACGTGACCCTAGCAACTGAGCAGATTCTTTGGACAAGCACAAATCTCTTGTCAAATCGTTCAACTCAGCTTGGCTCAAGAGTTTGGGTTGACTTGTCTTGGCAGTAGGTTGGTATGTACTAGATATGTCACCGTCATCCATTTCTTCATCTGAGTCGGACGACGAATCAAAGTTGTCGGGCGGTGTTGGAATTGGAATTTCTGGTCCATGAGGCACTGGCTTTATGGCAGATGGTATGTCTGGATACTTTACGTGATGCTTGTTTTTCCGATTTATGCCTAAAAGGAAACAGATAAAGACAGATAAAGACATATCTTATATATTGTCAGGCATATTTTTGTAAGTATAAAATGAAATTCATACTAAATTCATACTAACTTACCTTGTAGGTTTGTCATACAGAAATAACAGTCAGTAGTATGATCTCTTCCTTCCCTCCACACCATTGGGACACCAAAAGGTAGACACTCTACCTTCTTGTGGCTCCAGCGCCGCAGACTTTCAACGCACGTTTTGCAGCATATGTGAGGGGCAAAGGCTTTGTCCTGGTCACCAAGTTTAACTCCAAAGTAGGCGTGATAGCTTTTCCTCACAAAATGTGTGATGTTTGACTGCCGGTCTGACATAGTGACTTTACCACAGATGTAGCAGAACCTGTTTGGGTCATTCTTGCACATTCTATTCATGCTGAAAAACAGTAATGACAATCGTAATTAGAAATAAGTTGTCTGTTTATTATATAGAATTTGGCTAACACTTGGCTAAAATGTAAGTCTGTTTTAAAAAATAAACTTGCTCATTTCATAACGATTATCTAATTTTTTTAAAATTGAGATAACATAAAAACCTGACCTGATTGAGCAAAATGAGTTACATTTTTGAATTCAGCATGCAAAACTTATAAAAGAACAACTAAAAAAACCTTGACCTCAAAAATGACGCAGACCAGTGTAATTAATTAAATAATTATTATTAAAAATATAAGAGAAAACTATTTGTTTATAACAAAGTCTGTTACGGTACATTAGGAACAAAAGGTACGAGTAATGCTTATAACAAAGTCACTGGTATAAAATATAGAATATATATATATATATATATATATATATTATATATATATACAGGGTGGGCGGAAAGTAGCTCCCTATTTTGGATTGGTAAAAAAATACGTATATTATCCATTTATTTCAGAAGAAATAATATGAAAAGGTAGGCATACATGGTAGGTTTTCTCTAAAATTCAATGTGGGCTCCAACTCTTTCCACCAGCTTCTGGAGCCGCCCAGGAATGGCGTCCACTGACTTTAGCAGGAACTCCGGCGGGATGGAGGACATGACTTCCCGAATTCGGTCCTCCAGTTCTTCCAATGTCCTCGGTTTGGTGCGGTAGACTTCTTCCTTACCCACCACCAAAGAAAGAAGTCGCACGGTTACCGCTGAAAAACGGCAGAATCGGTTCAGTGTAACGGTGTGGTGTGGTATGACCTCAGATCAGGTTGTGGGCCCGTTCCTTCTGCGCAACACCATGAATGCTGAGCGGTACCTTGCTATGTTGCGAAACGAGGTCTGGCCGGTTGTCAGCACATGGGAGAACATCGACGATCTGATATTTATGCAAGATGGCGCCCCTCCGCACTTCGCTCTTGTTGTCCGTGAGTGGCTGGATGCCCACTTCCCTGGGCGTTGGATGGGTCGTCGTGGTCCACATCAATGGCCAGCCAGGAGCCCCGACTTGACACCGTGCGACTTCTTTCTTTGGGGGTGGGTAAAGGAAGAAGTCTACCGCACCAAACCGAGGACATTGGAAGAACTGGAGGACCGAATTCGGGAAGTCATGTCCTCCATTCCGCCGGAGTTCCTGCTAAAGTCAGTGGACGCCATTCCTGGGCGGCTCCAGAAGCTGGTGGAAAGAGTTGGAGCCCACATTGAATTTTAGAGAAAACCTACCATGTATGCCTACCTTTTCATATTATTTCTTCTGAAATAAATGGATAATATACGTATTTTTTTACCAATCCAAAATAGGGAGCTACTTTCCGCCCACCCTGTATATATATATATATATATATATATATATATATATATATATATATATATATATATATATAATATGAATATGAAAACAAGAGATACGACTCTCAACATTTATTGGCCAAACGTTTCGGTCCACTCAGGGGCCATCTTCAGTGACTAAATAGAAGCCCAGGGGTTGTTTATGGCCTACCTAAGACCCATAAACCTGGAGTTCCGCTTCGTCCCATTTTAGCAGCCATAAACACACCAAGTTATAACCTTGCAAAATTTTTGGTCCCAATCATAGACCCTCTCACACGTAGTCATTTCACTTTGCAAGATTCATTTGAATTTGTTGATTGTGTCACCAAGTTGAAGTTTAAGGATTGTTTCATGGCTTCCTTTGATGTTCAGTCTTTGTTTACCAATGTACCTGTTTTTGAAACTTGTGATATTATTAGAAATTCTTTGTTTGGTTCTACTAATGACATTTTGGGATTAAGCAGACAATTGTTTTCAAAACTTTTAAAGTTATCAGTCCAGGATACCATATTCTTTTTTAATAAGGAACTTTTCCACCAGCACGAGGGAATGGCAATGGGTTCGCCCCTTGGTCCGTCCTTTGCTAACAGTTTTCTTTGTTTTCACGAGGAAAAGTGGCTGAGGGATTGCCAGCTTGATTTTAAACCTTTTATTTAAACGTTATGTAGATGATTGTTTTGTCATTTTTAAGCATAAAAATCATGCCCCTTTATTTTTAAATTACATTAATACTAAGCATCCTAATATTAAATTCTCTATGGAGGTAGAACAATACAATAAAATTTCGTTTCTTGATGTTACCATAAATAAACATAGTACAGGCTTCTCAACACAAGTATACAGAAAACCAACTACTACCCAACTCGGTACTCATTTTTCAGCAATATTCCACTTAGTTTTAAGCTGGCTAGTATTAAAAGTCGTATTTTTAGAGCCTATCACCTTTGTTCAAGTTGGTCTTTATTGACTTAGAAATTCAGTATCTTAAGAGATTTTTCAACTATAATTTTTATTGTACTTTGACTTTTGAGACTTTAATTTCTAAATTTTTAATAACCTATATTCACCTAAAATAATTCAGCCCACGGTTCCGAAACAGAAGGTTTATCTTACGCTTCCATTTTTAGACCAACTAACTTTTCAACTTAATAAAGATGTCCACTTTATTTTGGACAGACATTTCCCTCAATGCGACTTTATAATCATTAATTCTAATTCTAATTCTCTGCAATCCTTTTTTCGCCATAAAGATCACCTCCCCGTGCTTTTGAGATCCTTTGTTATTTATTTATATACATGCGCGACCTGCCAAAGTCGTTATGTGGGGCAGACTGCCCTACAGTTAAAACTTAGGATTTCGAAGCATTTGGGTTTTTCTTATCGAACTTCTCGCCCTCTTTCCACTCCTGAATCCTCTGCTATTCGGCATCATTCAGAGACCCATGACCACCCGTGCCCCCAGGACTCCTTTGCTATTTTGTCGTCTGCTTCTAATTCACTTGATCTTAAAATTTTAGAATCCCTTTTTATCAAGAAATTAAATCCAGAACTAAACGATAGCCTTTCCTCGATAAAATTACATACTTCCTAACCAACCAACACCTTTTTAACGCAACTACCGCACTAACTTAAGTTGTTTTTCCTTTCTCTCCACTTGTCATTTGTAACTTTTACCATCCAGGTCAGTCCTTTTTACAAAAAATTTAAATTTTTTAAATTTTAAACTTAACATTTTTAAACTTTTAATTTTTGAAATTTTAGTTAGTTTTATTTTTACTTTTTTGTTTTATAATCCAGATAGTTTTTTTTTTTTAACAACTTTTTAACTTTTTTGTATTAGATTTTATTATTGTACAGTTTGACATTTGTATTTACTTTAGTTTTATGATTATTTTTAGATGCTTCTATTTAGTCACTGAAGATGGCCCCTGAGTGGACCGAAACGTTTGGCCAATAAATGTTGAGTCGTATCTCTTGTTTTCATATTCATATTGAGGATAAGGTTCCCGAAGAACACTTCTATCGTAACTATATATTATATATATATTAAAGAAAAATAATTTCACACAAACAAACTTTCCCAAAAACGTTCCTCCTCCTCCTTTTATTTTATTCATATTTACAATACTGTAATACAAATACTGTAGTACAAAAAATTTTATATCTATTAGAAGTAACTCCTAAACTCTCTCAAATAGAGTTAACATGTCAGTAAGTACAAAAAAATGTATTATATACTATGAAATATCGATTCATATATCTGAAACTATGTTATAATGTGAAATGTATAATCAGAGTGTGTTGCAAAGTATGTATTGCTCTTTCAGGAACTGGAAAAAAAATATTGTTTCTGACTATCACTGAATTGCATGTTTTTTTTGTTTTTTTTATCGTTATATGTAATGTAATTGCGCTTCACGAAATGTTAAATTACATGAAAGATATAAAACATTTATATGCTAATACGCGTCAAAAAGATGGTATATAATAATTATTGGGGTTGTTTAACCTCCTTCGCAACATCTACGGTCATATAATATGACGGAGGGGACCTACAGCTTTACGTGGGATCCGAACCACGGGTCGCTATATAATCTGGACGAGGAGGACGGTCTCCCATCCAACTACTACCCAGACCCAATGCCGCTGATCAACGCGAAGCGGTGTTACGACATTGGCTACGACGTAGCCCAAATATGGTATATAAGAATATTGTCAGGGTGAAATGGAGTTGTGGTTATCTCACGTCAGGCGATTTTATTCAGTGTAGTTGTTGTTTATTCACTTATTCAGAGTTAAATAAGGGTTCGATGATCATTAGTTGTTGGATATATAAAATAGAGTATTAATATTCTTGCCAATAAAGTTAATATTTACTTTCTTTAATTTATATATATTTTATTATTAATTAATTTATATATATATATTTTATATACAGGGTGATCCGTTTGGGTATGGATAAAATAAAATTGATGTGAAATGGAAACAGTAGCATTGTATAGTTTAATATTTGGCAAACAATGCCCACAAAGATGGTAGATTGTGACAAACCTAATTAGTCTTCAACATGACCCCACTTCCGGACACAACAGAGGTCATAACGAGAACACGACAGAGGTCATAACGAGAGGCTAATTTTTACGACCACCTGCGTGTGGTTTAGTGATAGACCCCGTTTCTTCAAATGTGCGGTACCACTGCACTATGGAGTCGTATTTAGGAGCTTTTCGAACACCATACACACGGCGAAACTCACACTGTACCGCTGTCACACTCTCAAACTTAGTAAACCAAATGACACACTTCGCACGTTGTTGTGCATTCGCCGCCATCTTCGAAACTGGCATATGTCTCATAAATCTGACAGTAGATGGCGCTCGTACGTCTGGCAGCGGATAGCATAGCCTGTTACAAACTCCCACATTTTATGACCACACGTGCAACAGATGAGCGCTCTATCACTTCTCGGTAGATTCTCACAGCGTTTTTATTTTACCCATGCCCAAACGGATCACCCTGTAGTAACGCGGGAGTTACAGCAATGAATAACATCAGTCGAATAACATCAGTCGACCTAAGTGCCGTAACGAGTTTTGTATATTTCACTATCAATGGCTTGACATTTACAAGTAGTTAACAACAGTATTTAATAATATAGTTGTATTTTCTCGGAAATGTATTTTGTACGAAACAATGATAATGCGACGCATTCAATAAAGTATTCTTTACGAATATAATACATTCTTTGTTAAAGTAAGAATCGAATTATGTATGTTACTAAGAGAAGCTCCTCATGAATAGGATAAAATTGTATCATAAGGTATTTCCTTCGATTTTGGGAATGTGTACTCGAGCTTTCTATCTTCCGATGTTGGATTTGTTATTTGTTTGTATTGTACTGTTTTGCAACCTTTATTCTGTAGCTCCTTATTTTTACTTTGTATGTATTTGTTTCACTTTGTCTGTATTTGTTTCTTATCTATAATAATAATAATAACTTAAGACTAATGTATACTGCATTTTCAGTGTTAATTCGTTTGCGTATTAATCATAATTTGAACGATCTTATGTATCATGTATTAAGGGTCAAATTGTATAAGAGTCATTCCAAGGTGAAGGTCGAAACATTTGAAACGATTGTTTAGTATACATTCAACTAAAAAAGTATAAATATGGGAGGAAGGACAAGACTGCTGTAAAGCATCGTGAAGTATGCTCTCAGGTACATTTTGGCGTCATTTGTTCGAGAATATATTATTTAAATTTTTATATATAAGCCAGTGGTTCCCAACCTGGGGTCCCCGGACCCCTGGGGGTCCGCGAAGGTAGTACTGGGGGTCCGTGAGCTTTCAATATTTCGAGAGGTTTCAATAGAAATCGTACATTTACCCACGATAAGGGCGCTCAGGCTAAAATTTCAAGTTTCCTTGCTCTTGGCTGGAATTATTAATACTTTATTTAATACACTGTATTTTAATTGCATACTCACTTATATGTCCTTTATTTGATAGTGAAAAATGAGAAAACGAGTTAATTATTAGTTAATAAAAACAGTTTGTTTGGTAGACGGAATCTTTCAAAAACATGGGGTCCGTGGGAAAAAAATAAATAAAAGGGGTCCTTTGTGGTGAAAAGGTTGGGAACCACCGATATAAGCCTTCGAATCGGCGTGACGGTCGCAACACAATTGTTCCAAATGTTGCGAATATCGCCGTGGAATGACTCATAAAATAAACAGTTCATTTGACAGTATTATTTGTGTTATTTGTATTATTAATAACATAAGAGAAAGTGAAATATTATTACAATTATTTTATAAATAAATTTATAAGTGCAAATAACTAAAAAATAAATATTTTCACAATGACTTTAATGACTTCACAATGATTTAAATTCATTGTCTATTTTTCAACTATTAATTCATTTATGTATTTGAAATTAATTAATAATTCTTATTCATGATTTATATGTATTATTAATTAATTATAACTATCCATGAAACGATGTTTTAGCTTTAATTTAGAGCCCAGTTAAACCTAACTCTTAAGGGTCAAATTAAATAAAATAAATAATACAATTTCACAATTATTTATTTTATGTTAAAATTATTCTAACAAAAATTGCAAAACTGTATTTATTTTATAAAAAATAAAGAATTACTCATTCATTCATTCATATCTTGTGAGTTACACCCAAGAATCGAGGACGCGACCAATTCTAAGGCTGCAGCAACACCAACACCAACATCATCAGATCCCTCGCTTAAGAGGATTGGAATACAATGAAAGATTAAAGGAAGTGGACATGTGGAAGTATGATACGGTTGTTCGATATGTTTTCATTGTTTTAATAATTTATATCTAACTTTTCTCATTAGAGATTGACACAGAAGAAATCGATGGCATCATAAACATACTTTTATCAATGAATGAATGAGAGTTTGTAAACTGTGTAAATAAAATGTTTCTAAGTACAAAATTAAAAGATATATATATATATATATATATATATATATATATAATAGGGAGGGTGAGCTGACGTGTGTGTGTAGGATTGATATCAGTTGGTTAATATTTTGTTAAAATTGATGGAAGCGACCATTGAATGGTGACTGAATCAAACCCAGCAATTATGTTAAAATCAGTGGCGATACGTATTTTTAATTCTGTTTTAATTCTGTTTACTTAGCAAATGTATCTGTGGTTTTGTTTTTAAGAGGTGCAAACCATAACATTAGTTTTAAATTAGCCTTTATTTCTCGCATAGAAAAGAGAGTTACGCATGACAATCGACAGAAGGTGGTACTTCAGTCGTTTATTCTTTATGTTAGTAAAGAATAAACTATGTCACAATTTAACAAAAAAAAAAAAAAATGCGCACCTCAACAAACACCGATCACTGGTGGAAACGGAATGGATTATAACGAATGCAATTTCAATCAGGCGAAGTTTCAGAAATTGCAAAGTCATTGCGGGTTTCCAAAGGTAATGTAATCCTACATCACCGTGTAATCTACAAGTTGGTGAATTCTCTGACGACAACTGACAAGTAAACTGAACATATTCAGTGCATCTATATTGAATAAATTTCCGAAACGTAAATCTTTGTTGAAGGAATAAACAGATTTTTCAAATCACTATCAGTAGGAAAAGCTTCATGGTGTTACACCTTTGTTCTTCTCTCTCTCTCTCTCTCTCTCTCTCTATATATATATATATATATATATATACCTTTCCTTTCAACCTTTCAAAGGTTCCGTGCGATGATTCTTCATTTCACGAAGGTCAAGCTTGTCGCCCCTCCTCTCGAGTTGGCCTGGTGAAGTAGTGAGTTGGTTTCTTGTACTCTTCACCTCACATAGCTAGGTACACCCGGCTCATCGTGGATTGTTCTGAGCCAGGCGTCTAATCTTCTGTTGAAGATGTCCACTGCAACACCATTCGTGTTCCTTAGATCTTTGGCCAGCTGATTAAACCGTTGTACGTAAATTCCACCCAGTAAATTCCACCCCCGAATAGGGGTTGGGTGGCTCATGCCCAATTCATCCGCGCAAAATTTCATCGATGTGTATTCTTTTGTCCAGTAGTAGATAAATTGAAGAATTCTTGCCAGATCAAGATTCGTTCCATCCAGCCATGTGCTTTTTCTGATGGTGACCTTGTCATTACACCCTCCTTTCTAACAGCGCCAAGTGATTCTTCCGTCAATACATTTTATTTGCATATCGTTGCGTTTTCGACATTGCTTCTTTTTGGGCACAATCCCCACACTTTGCATTTTGTGCAAGGCATCAGTTTCGCTTAACGAAAACAACGATTGTAGGTTACCACTTATTTTCACTCACCAGCAAAAAGAGGCACTGTTCCTGCAAACAAACGTCAATAAAATGTTAAATATTTATTTCAGCAAAAATGAGTTGCATACTTAGAATCAACATAAAAAACTGTACTAGTGACAAAATTTTCATAAAAATTTAACACAGTCCAAATTTTTAATAAGATCCAGAGGATTTTCGTCTCTCCCCATTCAACAACCAGTTCTCCCCCTCCCCTACATCATATAACTTCAAACTGAGCATACAATTTCTGTTTGGACCTAATAAACTGCGAACATTTTGTTTCATTTGAAATTTCCTTATCTTTACTAACTTTTCAATATGTAATTATTTTTAGAATTTTCATGAAATTTCGCGGGTACCTCTAAAGATACACGTGCGGCAGCCTAGTTGGGAAACACTACTATAGATAGATGGGGATCATTTACAGGAAGGAAAACGCTAAACCTCTTTTCTACAAATTAAGATTTCTAATTGTCATTTTTAATATCTTCATTCTTAATAATGTCTCGCCCATTACATTTACCGATAAAGAAACGGAGTTTTCGAATCGAATAAGCTTGAATGTAAATGGGACCAGAATCGAGAAATATCTTTCTCAAGTTACCGAGAAGTTATTTACATAATCCAAGTTCTTTTGTTATGAAGTGTAATTATATTTAAAGTAATTTATTATGTGATAGAACGATTGAAATAATAATAATAATAATAATAATAATAATGATGATAATAATAATAATAATAATAATAATAATTATAATAATTAATTTAACTTCTCTTTCCTGCATATTTCGTAACAGATTAATGTAAAGTTTTCAAAAGAATTATTTGAAATGCATCAAATGTATGAACTCTTTGCTGGAAGGAACTATTTCAGTCTTTCTAAAGAGAAGGACAGTGATATTGCAAAAGTATGTCAAGGATTCAGTTTCACGCACGTTCCAGATACATGAATTACCCACTTGAAATTTAACATTGAAGGAGTAATTTAACCAAGTAATAATATCGGTATGTTTGATGGATTATTTTCGTCCATGGAGTTATGTTAAAACTAGAAATTATATATATATATATATATATATATATATATATATATATATATATATGGTGTGTGTGTGTGTGTGTGTGTGTGTGTGTGTGCGTGCGTGTGTGTGACATATAGGGAATATATATATATATATATATATATATATATATATATATATATATATACCTTCAACTGCAAAGAACACGCAGTATAAATAACGTCGTTTCTTTACGTTATTTATACTGCGTGTTCTTTGCAGTTGAAGGTATATAATGTTACGGCATGCGGGAGGTGCCCCCTTGGGGCATTGGTTTCTGCGAGTATGTAGAAGAATTACGGCATTTGGAAGAGTGAGGGCCATGGTGTAATGGTATCGCGTCTGACCGGCAATCGGAAGATCCCGGGTTCGATTCCCAGGTGGTTACCTCATTTTTTCATTTGTTCCGTTCTCTCTCTCTCGTCTTGCGCGGAATATCTCCTATACAAGCGTCGTTTCTTTACGTTATATATATATATATATATATATATAGGTATATACATATATATTCGGTCAGTGAACCTGTTTTAACGGCTTTCTAGTTAATTAGTTAATTAAACTTAGTTTTCCCTTCAAAAAGTCAAAACAAAAAATAAATTTTTATTTTTATTTTGTTTGAAAGTTACATCCTGATTTTGGGTCAAAATTGTCACTCGATAGACACAAACTTGTCTTTTTCGTTTTCAAATTATACATATATATATATATATATATATATATATATATATATATATATATATTATATATATATATATATATATATCCCATAATGGTTTTTCCTTGTTCCATGCACATTGCACAGCCTGTGTATTACATGAAATTTATCTCAGGGGGCCATTCTGAGTTACATATATATATACTAGCAGAGATACCCGGCGTTGCCCGGGATGTAAGGGGTGTCAAAATAAGGTAAAAAGATGAACAAAACTAAATGAACACATAAACACAAAGTTTTGGTAATTGTTTTTATTCCTTGAAAACATCAGACATTTTGTAGCACTTCAGTGTAAACAATGTTACGTGTTTTTCCATTGGGTGTCAAAACATAAAGATTGCGAGGTGTTCCAACTTTTTTGGGCCATTGTCACCCATAGCAAAAGTCACACTCAAATGTCAAAATGCAAAACTTATTCCTTAAACTTATATTTTAAAAAGTTCTCGAAAATAATGATTTTAAGCTTTTTTTGTCAAAATGCAAAAACTTATTCCTTAACCTTATATTTTAAAAAGTTTTCGAAAATAATGATTTTAAGCTTTTTTGTGTTAAAATGAAAAAACTTATTCCTTAACCTTATATTTTAAAAAGTTCTCGAAAATTTTGAAACTTTTATGCACACTATTAGATTCCACTTAAATCCCGTGACTTTATGCCGTCATTCAAAACTAAACAAGATTTTAATGTATCATTTACTAAATAAAACTGTCTAGTCTACCTACCTACTGTACCTACCTACTGTACCTACCTACCTACCTACCTACCTACTGTACCTACCTACTGTACCTACCTACCTACCTACCTACTGTACCTACCTACTGTACCTACCCATTTACTAAATAAAACTGTCTAGTCTACCTACCTA
Organism: Bathynomus jamesi; assembly: GCA_023014485.1. Lineage (NCBI taxonomy): Eukaryota > Metazoa > Arthropoda > Malacostraca > Isopoda > Cirolanidae > Bathynomus > Bathynomus jamesi. The sequence goes on along the minus strand of JAJOZX010000004.1, from coordinate 1,268,090 downwards.
CTGTACCTACCTACCTACCTACTGTACCTACCTACTGTACCTACCCATTTACTAAATAAAACTGTCTAGTCTACCTACCTACTGTACCTACCTACCTACTGTACCTACCTACCTACCTACTGTCTAGTCTACCTACCTACCTACTGTACCTACCTGCTGTACCTACCTACCTACCTACTGTACCTACCTACCTACTGTACCTACCTACCTACTGTACCTACCTACTGTACCTACTGTACCTACCTACTGTACCTACCTACCTACTGTACCTACCTACTGTACCTACCTACCTACCTACCTACTGTCTAGTCTACCTACCTACTGTACCTACCTACTGTACCTACCTACCTACCTACCTACTGTACCTACCTACCTACCTACCTACTGTCTAGTCTACCTACCTACTGTACCTACCTACCTACCTACTGTACCTACCTGCTGTACCTACCTACCTACTGTACCTACCTACTGTACCTACCTACCTACCTACCTACCCTCTTCATAAACGATATAGGATTAAATTTATAGGATTTGAAACTAGGTTAGGTTATAAAGTAAAAAACAAAACAATACTGTCTTTTAAACGCGTT
>JAJOZX010000004.1:1100000-1262500 GCA_023014485.1 Bathynomus jamesi | reverse complement strand
GTGACTGAAGATCACAAAGCCCAAAGAAAAGAAATTGCTCCTGAGTCGTTGGTTCGATACGAGACAGAAGGGGATGACTTCCTTTCACGAATTGTGACTGGGGATGAGACTTGGGTACATCATTTGAACCTGAAACAAAACGCCATTCCATGGAGTGGCATCACGCAGACTCCCCACGCAAGAAAAAGTTCAAAATGGCTCCCTCTGCAGGAAAGGAAGCCATCTTCTGGGACATGAAAAGGGTGATTCTGGTGGACATTATGAAGAAAGGACAAACAATCAACTCAGAGTCATATATTACTACTCTACAGAGACTCCAGAGACGTATAAAGCGAGTTCGACCGAAAAGAAAACTGGAAGACGTCCTTCTTTTGCACGATAAAACAAGACCACACAACAGTTTACAAACAAGAGAGGCCATCACAAAAATGCGCTTGACTGTGTTATCCCACCCTCCATAGAGCCCCGATCTGGCACCTTCAGACTTCCATTTGTTTGGGCCAGTGAAGGATGCTATTCGTGGAAGAAAGTTTCAGTGACGATGAGGTTGTTGAAGAAGTTAAGAGGTGGCTCCAGCGGAACCCAGCGGACTTTTACCAGCGAGGAATAAAGGCCCTTGTTTCGAGGTGGAAAAAAGTCTCCATCCCTTTCTACGCTATGTGGAAAAATAAAAACTTGTAAAAAAGGTATGTAACTACTTGTGTACAAAATTTCTGGAACTTACAAGGAAACTTGGAAAGAAAAAAAAAGGTAGGGCAAAATATATTGAGTGGTCCTCGTACATTGATATTAGAAAGCACACACAATTATACGAGGGAACCTAACCTAACCTAGAGTCATCTGCGATTGAAACGAAAGTCGTATTTGAACAAAACCACAAAATACGTCGGAAAACCTACAGTATTTTTATTTCAACAAAAAAAAAATGCCGGCATGTTTTCAATATTTGGATTTTTCGGTTTGATGGCCTGTGATTTTTTTAACATTACTTGTTTTTTATTGTCCAGTTTTAATCGAGGATTTCAAAAATAACATTCATGTTTTAGAGAAACAAATTGTGAGGCAGTTATATGCACTTTAACAAATTTAAAATATATATTTTTAAACCGTATTGGGATCTTTTTGGTTTGACGGGCGGCGGAAAAAAACGAGTCATGGCTACGGGACCGTCAAATTCTAGACTCTACCAACTGGTTAGGTTAACAGAATGCCCGGTTAGGTTAACAGAATGCCCGGTTAGGTCAACTGTACGCCCTTGATGATTGGTTAGGTTGTCATGATATTTTCGTTAGTTTACTGTCAAAACAAACGAAAATATCATGACTTAACCTAACCAATCGTCATGAGCGCACAGTTGACCTAAAACTTTCAGGGATTTTGGAATCTTAAAGCGTATATGATATTCTCTAAACTAAAATGTATAACTGCCTCACTATTTGTTTCTCTAAAACATGAATGTTATTTTTGAAATCCTCGATTAAAACTGGACAATAAAAAACAAGTTATGTTAAAAAATATTACGGACCGTCAAACCGAAAAGATCCCAATATTTACCCATATTTAAATTAGATAATTACGTTATACACTGTAGGTACCGGCGAAGCACTAAAGTTTTTTAACATGATTAAATCTGAAACCTTTTATAGAAGGATAAGGAGGTGTTTCAACTGTTTTATTGTAATATCCATTGAATTTCTACTGAATTTACATTCTAGTATATTGTATCAGTATTACGTATAATTCATAGTATCAGTGTTAGGATTTCCGTAACTTTACAGTGAATAGGATTCATTTCACAGGTTTCAGAAATGGGTTTAGTGTCCTGAGACTCCCTTCTTGATGTACAACAGTTTCCTGAATCGCTTGGAATTGCTCTTCACCCTTTAACGACAGAATTGTTTGTAGGGTTAAGTTATAAATGCGTGTATTTGAAAGGTTATCAATATGTAGCGGTCGTCCTTTTAGGGTTAAATCTTATAATGTGGCGTTCGGAAAGATACGTACTTTGTCAATGAATTAGGTTTATTGGTCGTTTACCTTATTTACTTAGTCGATTACGTTTATTAATTACGTTTATTGTTTCCTCGTTTATTTATTTAGTCGTTAAGGAATAAGTTAATTATTCATAGTCGGTAAATGAGAAGTTCATCAAAGTTTGTCTTTAAAGAAGAGTACAAGTTTATAGATATTGCAAATAAAGTTTTAGAATAATCAGTTAGGACCTCCCAACTGTACGAACCCAGAGATTATAATAAAGGAGAAACGCTAACAATATCTGTACATTAATTTCATATTTTCATTTCCTTTCGTTAAAGTTAAAAAAAAAATCAATGAAAATCATCACAGTTTTAAATTTCAGTATTTTCTACGAAGAAAAATACTGGAATTTAAAACTGTGATGATTTTCATTGATTTTTTTGTAACTTCAACGAAAGGAAGTGAAAATATAAAATTAGTGTACAGATATTGTTAGCGTTTCTCCTTTATTATAGTCTCTGGGTTCATACAGGTGGGAAGTCCTAATTGATTATTCATAGTGAAATTTTTAGCAAGGAATTTGCCACATGAGCATAAATTCTACGATATTTCAATGCCCTTGCTAACACTATACATTTTCTATCGTCTCATGACTTGACAAATGAAATTTCGGAACACCTTCGATCAAAACTTAAGTCATTCTGTCCCTTATAAGCAGCTTTCTGTTTTACATTAGCGAAATTATCTGCCAATTATTTCACTTCATTTTCTAAATCCTTTGGGAAGGACTTGCGTAATCAAAATAAAACTAATGTACTTTAATAAAATGACCGAACCACTGTATTTAATGTAGCCTAACTAACCAAAATGGAAAATTATGAATACTTCGAGCTGAAAGCTTTGTAAAGTATAAGGATGTCATTAAACCATGAAACACCGGCTTCATCACCTACTGAAAATAAATACTTTATTTTGCCGAAATAATGAAAAATACGTAAATTATGAACTTGATCAAGAATTTTAGAGCTGGAATTATGGCCTTAAGTCAGTGGTTTCCAAACTGTTGGCTAGGGAGGCGCAGCCTCACGGGATACTTTGTTGAGCTAAGAAACGAAATAGCTATCTTTCTTACCGATAATAAATACAATGAGACAGATGTGTTGTATGATGAAAGTTTTGTTCAGAAATTTGCATATTTGATAAACATCTTTGTGAAGCTAAATGATATGAATAAATCAATGCAAGGTCCTCAAACCAACATGCTGACCCAGAATGATATAGTGAAAGCATTTATGAGAAAACTATAATTATGGAAAGAAAATCTTCGAAAGGAAGTGTTTGACACGTTCCCAACACTACAAGAAGTTCTTCACTGTAGTGAAATGAAAGCCAAGAATAGATTGTTTATTGAACATTTGAATGCTTTACAGAAGCAGTTTTCATTTTACTTTAAGCCTCAGGACTTAGATGTCTCCAAACTTGAGTGGATAAGAAATCCATTTAGTGCTGAGGCTGACTTTGGACTGACAACTTCTAAGAAAGAACAACTCCTAGATTTATCAAGTGATGGTTTGCTAAGACAAGCATTTGATCCGGGAAATCTGGCTATGTTTTGGTTGAATATAAAAAAAAAGAATACCCAGTCTTGTCAGACAAGGCTATGAACACTCTTTTTCCCTTTTGTTACATCGTATTTACATGAAACGGGATTTTCTGCTGTTGCTGTCATGAAAACAAAGTTACCAATCTCGGTTAATTATTGAAAAAGAACTAAGAATAGCTATTTCATCAATGACGCCGCAATTCTAGAAACTTTGTGCGGAGAAACACGCTTACACATCACACTGATGAAAGTAAGTGTTTTGTTTAACAATATTATGTTCATTTGCTTTTGCAAATGTGCTTTTTTTGGTTACCTCCAAAAGTCTGATTAATAATACAAGTACGAATAATTGTACATGCCATTTTAGTTAGTTGAATCATTGATAATTAATGGGGGTGGGGCGCAACCATAATTTTGGGTGGGTGGTCGTCGTAACAAAACGTTTGGAAAATACTGCCTTAAGTGAAAAACAGAAGAACCGAAATTAAATGTGCTGATTAATGTACATAAATTTGTTATTAAAGTATGTACGCTCTCTAGGGGAGCCCACAATAACGTGTGTGTGTGTGTGTATATATATATATATATATATATATATATATATATATTATATATATATATATAAATATATATATTATTGTGTGTGTGTGTTATAAATCTACCCTTGATCCTAAAATTTGATTTCGTGTAATCGAGTTTTGATACCTGTCACTCCTGACTCGGTATAAAAATGTTTTTATGTAAAAATTAAGTTTAGTTTACAATCTAACGATTGAGCCGCTGTCTGCTGGTTGTCAATATTCAGTCAAAAATTGACTTCATGGTCGATCGATGACAAAGAATGGCCACCTTCAGAATTCATCGTAATTATTTTATTTTATAACCTATTTACTTAATTTATTTATTACCTTGTTTTCAAACATTTTACATTGTTCATTTCTGGATGTTTAAATTTAGGTTTGGATTAAAGAATTAAAGATGCAGTTAACCAGCCACGGTGCTTAGTTTCAGTATTTATCAGTGAAATATGGGAAGTGTAAAACTTAATATTCGCTCCCATATACGACCTCATACTGGAAACAAGGAGAGTCAAAAGTTCCTCTTCATATAGGCTTTTATTTTTACTTTTACTTCCACGTCCCTGGCATAATTCTCGACCTTGTGGGAAGCAAAGTGAAGACACTGAGGTCTGGGGTTCAAGTCCCCGTGGTGCTGATAGTAATAACCAAAGAGTTAGCACAATTGGCCATTCAGTCTGGTATGAGTGCTTTGCCAGTTTCCGGCCCTGTTGGTTGATTATTATGCGGAAGAACCAATTTAAACTACTGCTGCGTATACCAATCTCCATCAACCATAACTTTATACTAATCTGCAAGTAAAAAGAAAAGGGGAAACAGCCGTTGAAAAGGAACTTTTCACTCACCCTGTATATGCATGGCGTTAGACCAGGGCCGGATTAACCATTAAGCAAAATAAGCCCGTGCTTAGGGCATCAAGGGAAGGGGGGCACCACAGAAATTTTCCATTGTCGGATTTACCATGGATTTATTATACTATTATAATCGCGGCTTATAGCCTATAAGCTGTTGAAAACTGAATTATATATATTCATATATAGTATTTATTTTTTTTCATTGTTTGAATTTGTAGTGAACAACAACCCTTTTGAGAGAATAAATATATTTCGTTGTAATCACACACTTTACGCTTTGCGTTATTATTTTGTTTATATCAAATCTTTGAGCGCCATATTAAAAATACATATAGATTAAATATTTTCGTGTGCTATAGTAAATGTAAAAACAAGATTCAGTCATGCTGAACTTTATAAAATAATTGTAGAAGACAATATTGAGTGTGCCTTCCCAAATGTAGAAATTGCCTTTCGTATATTTTTAACATTAATGGTCACAAATTGCTCAGTTGAGCGTTCATTTTCTCAGTTGAAGTATATTAAAAATACCAACAGAACAACTATGCAACAAGGCAGGCTGGATGCCTTATTTCTACTAAGTATAGAAGCAGATGTGTTACGTAAGATTAGTTTTGAGGATCTGATCAAAGACTTTGCAATTAAAAAAAGTAGGAGAAAACTTTTCAAATATAAATGAAGTGGAAGTATACAAAAATAAACATTATTTTCCATCTTACTGTAAGTTTTGTTTCATTTCAAAAATAAAATTTTATTTTATGGTTTATTTTTGTTTATATTTTGAATTACATATATATGGGGCACCAAAATCTTTTAAGTGCTTAGGGCCTCTAAAGGTCTTAATCCGGCCCTGCGTTAGACACTTAATGATGGCGAAAACGTACGTATTTTTATAACAGGCAGAAAAACATTTTTTTCTGCTCTATCATAACGTTAGAATTAATACGCAAATACAGCTAGTTTTATATCCACCGAGTCGGAGTAAGTATAAAAATGGCTCTCATTTTTTTTTCTAGCCTGTTTATTACCCCGTATGATGGGTGCCACGTTATATGCTTTAAATATATTTTGCGAGAAGCTGTAAACTCTGTTTATTCCATTTTTACAGCTTTTTCACCGTCAGACAAAAGTAATCAAATATTTAACCTTAAAACGTTCTTAACTTTTTTCTCGTTAAAAATATTCTTTAGAAGAGAATTTGCTTTTAAAGAGCGCTAAACTAATGAATACCTTTTCGTACTTATACACACGGAAAATAATAAATTTACTTCAGTTTAGCAATTTACCCGCTCGGGTAAGTAACTGTTAATCTGAAGGTCTTGGGTTCGGGTTTCGGTCGGAGTTCGGCGATTTAGGTGCCATTTTGGGTCTAACTCGGTTGGGGAATGTTCCGATCCCCCCGAAAAGGTGTAGATCTCTTACGTCATATAACTTTAAATGCTACGAAAGAGATTAAACAAAGGCAATTATTATTATAAACATTTGCGACAATTTATAAAATATTTTTCTCCTTAAATTTGCAGACAAAAGTTTAATTTTTTGTCGAGGAAGAAATTATTTAAACGATTTATCCGTCTGTCATCAATTCTATTAATTATTAATGAAAGGCATTTATCTCCAATCGTATACTAAATATATTAAATACCTTATAATAATTTGAACTAATATAAACGAGTTTCATAAATATATACAATATAAAACAAATGTTCAAATTCGTGTCTTGTTTTGGGACATGTTTTTTTTTGTTGTTGCTGGTAGAACACGACGCAATGGGTAATATGGAAGCGAGTTACAGTCGTGAGGAAAAGGTCTCCGCCTCTACCTTTTCCTCACGAGTCTCTCACTTCCATATTAGCCATTGCGTGTTATTTTACTCGCAACAAAAAAAAAAGGTCCCAAAACAAGACGTGAGTTTGAATATTTGTTTGTTTTAATGTATTACTTTTGTAAATTTAATTTAAAATAAATTTTCCTATGAGACCGAATTTATGGAACACCCTCTCTCTCTCTCTCTCTCTCTCTCTCTCTCTCTCTCTCTCTCTCTCTCTATATATATATATATATATATATATATATATATATATATACCGAAGAATGATCGGAGAGCTTTCTTGCGTTAATCAGAAAGCGTTCCGCGTTTGTGGCCCGGAGACGTTGCGTGCAGAGATGATGATTCGGCGGGCCTCCGTAGGAAAAACGGAGCTGAAACAGTTTTGAACTCTGAAGAGCACGCGATATGCGGGACAGCGCCTCCGTTATCTCCGTTATGGAGAAATAAAGGAGGCTGTAGTTTAGAATGGGGGAACTATCTCGTATTTTATGTAGTTTGTTTTGACTCTGTGTAAAAACGTGTTCTTCTATAATTTGAGATTATATTATGAGTTTGTATGAATGTTGTGTATGATATTAAACTCTCTATGTTGGTAATCTATAATAGAAATGTACAGCATGTGTATTACAAAGGTTTATATACATGCAGGATATAATTATTGCACGTATGTGTAATACTGCGTGCGTCAGAAACACACACACACACACACACACATATTACGAACAAAAATAAGATTATGCATCTGCGTTTTAATTTTCTTATTGGAACAAATTTATTACATGATGAATGTGTTCCTTTCATGCTAAGAAATCGTAGACGGACTCCAGTTTGGAGAAACAACGAACTTTCCTGAATGGAGCCGGTTTTGCCACAAAATACCGTCTGTATGGAAGGTGTTCTTGGAAGAAAAGGGCATGGTTTTCAATGGTTTTTACCTTTCACCACCTGCTTAGTTATTCTCCTGAGTGTCCAAAATTGCTTCAATTGGCCGTTTCCAGTCAAAAAGAACTTTCCACGTTCAACGTCAAATGACTTCGCAGCATTCTCTCATTGAAATAAGATCACTCAACTATATTGGTATTAAGTACTTCAGTAGTTGAGTAATTTATGTGTCCATAAAGATAATTTATGGATACACGCGTGCACACTATATATATAATATATATATATATATATATATATATATATATATATATATATATATGTGTGTGTGTGTGTGTGTGTGTGTCCATAAATTATCTTTACAATAGCAATTGAAATTTAATAGAATTTGTAAAATTAATTTATAAACACCCTGTATATTGGCGATCAATGAATGGACGAAGGAAAGAGGAAGTTTGTCGTATATTTTTAATAATAAAAGGCGATGGTTGAACTCCGTTTTGAACGGATCACATTTACATTTTGTAAATAGATTTTTGGACACTTTTTCTAAAAGAAAAAATATATTAAATACAGTCGAAATATTTTAAGCACGTTGCCGCCCTACCTACCCAATTAATTCTGGTACAATCACTACTCTATGAAGAGAAAGAGAGTTCAGGAAAGTCGTATGCACATGTATAAACTAACATGAACCTGTGTATACACTTTTTTTAACGATATATCTACAATTTTAGAAAAATGGTAAACAATTATTTAAGTTAAATTTGGCGTTGAGATAAAGAGATTCGACTAAGAGAATTAAGGGATTTGGAGGCAGCTCCTGAGAGGACGATTTTCTCGGAAGGGAGAAAAAAATTTGAGTGTCAAAAGCCACAATAAGCGGCTTTGTTCTCGTGAAAACAGCGTAAAGAAGTCGCCCCATCGTGATCTAATATTGATCATGGCACCTCAATTCCTTGTGGTTCAAGGTTACGAGAGAGAAGGAGCGCAGTCTTCCTTTGAAAGAAATGAAAATTTTTGTAAGGGATGTCTTTGTTTAATATGATGCGTTGCTTAAGTTTGTCTACGCAACTATGATCGAAATCTTTTATTTTCATTTGTACGCATCGAAGTCACGTTCGAGCATTATTTCATTTGCGGGATATCCTCGTGGTTTGCGGGCGTCATACCCATAATTTCACGCGTACCAACTAAACTGCATTCGTTTGAAATTGTAGTTCACTCGCATCGCGTCTTTATGCCTTTAATTCGTGAAAGTCTCGCTCCAAACTCGAGCAATTAATCATTAGGGATCCGCGCACGCCGCCCTCTATCAATGTTCACTCGTTCTACATATCCACTCTACCTCCGTCTCTCTGCTGCGATCGTTTGGTTGCATTCAATGAATGAAATCTACAACTTGGTTCGACTGCGTTGGAATCGACACTCGCATAGCCGCACGTACGTCTTGTAAAATGCGTCACTCGCTGCCCAGCTCAGCTTTAACAGAGGACTTCTATTATGGGGTGTACTCGCGTGATCATTTGGATGAGTGTGACAAAATCGGGAGGGACATAACCAAAATGAAACTCCTTCAGTTGAAACATCTTCACTATCCGCACCAATAAACAAAACGTGGTGTTCCGAAACATTTTCGTTTTTAAATTGTCAAGTAACAGTTAATTTTTTCCACTGCGATGAAAAACTGATTTATTGTGCTAATTCTGCAACCTTTGCTTGCCTAACCTCGAGAGAACGTTCATATAATTTATATATATTTTGTCTTCGGAGATTTTCATAAATGAAAAGTGATCTCATTTTAAGTTCCATCAATTTTAGTCGAGTTTAAATATACGACAATTTTTGCTACAGACTCTTGAGAAGGTGTTTTCTTTTATCGATTAAAGCAAAAGCTGCTTAGTTTTCGCAGCTTTCTTGGAATCCATCGCAAAAAAGATTTAAAAGTGTGCATATAATTAAACCATAAGAAAGTACCGGTAATAGCTTTATAATTAATATTGTTAAGAATTGCAGTTTTAAAGTTAAGCAAAACTATAAAATAACTTCCTTATATTTTACTTCTAAAGTTGACTCTTCGAAAAAGTAAAACAAAAATTGAAGCTTTTTAGATTTCCTAATTAGACCATTCATTAAAGGTTTCGGCTCAGGTAAAGATTACAAATTAAAATCTTGATTGTGAAGTTTCGGTAATCTGTTTATAATGCGAGTTGGAATCTTGAAACATAAACATAGTAAAATAAAAGTTAAACAAAAATCTTAACGTCACCGTTAAAGACATTTACACACACTACACACACACCCCACATACACGTGTGGTGTGTGTCCGGGGGGGGGGGGGGGGGGGGGGGGTATTTGTGTGGGTGTGGGTGGGACGGTCTATGGAAAGTCTACGGGATTTACTTCGAATATTTAACTTTGTGTATTTATTTTAGAATTTTTTTAAAGTTTTGCAAATTCAAAATTTCTGAAAGGATACCACGTGACTGTTTTCCCAGTTTAGAGCAGTGATATGCCCATATACCGGGAAGTAAAAATTTTATCTTTATTTTACGGACATAAAAACGTAATACGAAGATAACCATAGCTATTATCAACCGCATAAACATGATTAGCAAGCTTCTTTCTGTAAAGAAAACTTTAGGGACAGTCTTTTTCCTTTAATATATGTTCCAGACTAACTACAACGGTTGCGTTCTGCGAGTTTTATTGAGCTGTAATTCAAAGCGCAACCAGTCTATATTTCTCTTCAAATGGTGAAGTGAGCACGGGGTGGATCTTGTAAGGGAGGAATAAAATTTGGCGAAATAAATCCCTATTTTACATCATCAAATTTCCGCGAATTACATCTGTCAACCAATTTCCTAATGCTTTTCATTTAATACATTTCAAATGGATTTAAATCTTTTTCTCGTTTCTCGAAATAAACAACAAGGGATGTGAAAGTATACTGAGTAAATGCGTGGTTCCACGATTCTCATTGATACGTTCACAAGCATTTTTCCGAGCCTAACTCTGTAATAAAGTTGAGTTAACACCGAGTTGGTGAATTTTTGTCTTCACTTACAGGAACATAAACAAATCACTAAGCAATGAACTACGTATCCAACTAAACTATCGTGTCACACACACAGGAAAACTACTACTGTGTGTGTGTATATATATATATATATATATATATATATATATATATAGGTATAATATTGTGTGTGTGTGTATATACAGGGCGTCCCAAAAAAATGTATACACAATTTAAATAATTATAAAGGCAGTGTTTATTAAAATACATTTCATTTTCAAAATGTAATAGAATCTACGGACATTATTTAATTGTTTTGTCAACGCCTGTTTTCAAACTGACGTCCGTTCTGGTCCAGGCACTGCTGATAACGTGAAGCAATGGAATCGCAAACATCACGAAGCATTTCGTTTGGTATTTGTGTGCATTCTCGTTCAATGGCTGCTCTCAATTCAGCGACTGTTGCAGGTTTTATAGCGTAGACTTTGTCTTTTAAGTATCCCCATAAAAAAAAGTCTAGTGGTGTGAGGTCTGGTGAACGCGGAGGGTATTCTACGAAACCCCTTCGTCCAATCCACATCCACATCGTGCCAAGTACCACTCGCAATACTCCACTCTTCGGTCCGGATCATCTTCATTAATAGCATGGACTAATCTTGAAATGTAACTTTTCCATTGACAGCGCTTCAAAATGCGTTGGACAGACGATTCTGAAATTCCTACCTCACGACTCGCTTGCCGCACAGATTTTCTTGGACTTTGGTGATACGTTTCCAGTACTCTTTCTTGCTTTGTGGGGCTTGTCGATGTCCGTGGTCTTCCGGAACGCTTCTTGTGGACATTCTGAACAGTTCCATCGGCTTCAAACTTATCTCTAATTCGAGTGATGGTAAGTCGCGTTGGTGGATCTGTTTGAAACTCCCTCCTAAACTGTCTTTGCACTTCAACTGCGTTTTCACACTTCCAGCAGCATTTTAGAATGAATTTCCTTTGTTCAAAGCTTAGTCTGACTGCCATTATTAATTCTAATGGGTTTAACTTGGAAAGAAAGAAACATCAATTGAGCTATCAGCTGTTAAAGTGTGTGTGTGTGTGTGTACATTTTTTTGGGACGCCCTGTATATGTATATATGTATAGGTGTGGTGGTGGTGTAGTGGTTAGCGTCCCTGACTACGAATCCATCGGCCACGGGTTCGAGACCCGGTGACTGCAGTCGGCGCGCAGCAAAACCCAGCTGTTCATCCTTCCACACAATCAAGAAAGTGGTTGGTAGATAAATGGGTACCCTGGGTGGCCTAGTGGTTAAGACGCTGGGCTGCTGGTGGGGCGTGGTTCGGATTCCACGTTAAACTGTAGGTCTAAGGTGGAGTGAAAAGCTTGACCTTCGTCAGAATGAACAATTAGGGCGGAAGCTAACCAAAGGTTATATATATATATACACACACACACCTTCCAACCTTTCAAAGGTTTCGTGCAATAATTCCTCATTTCACGAAGATCAAGCTTGTTGCCCCTCCTCTCGAGTTGGCCTACTGAAGTAGTTGGTTTCTTGTACTCTCCACCTCACATAGCCAGGTACGCCCGGCTCATCGGGAATTGTTCTGAGCCAGGCGTCTAATCTTCTTTTGAAGATGTCCACTGCAACACCATTCGTGTTCCTTAGGTCTTAAATAGTTTTGGTCCTCTCACAACAAAATTATTTTCTTTCAGGGTTAAGGATGTTCCTTGTCTCGCCTTTAATTTGGGAACACGACACAGTCTTCCTTTTCTACTTTCCACCGTTGTTTGAGAGTTACATGGTTGAGAGCAAGATTGGGAACTAGTTTCTTCATTATTTTCTGGGTTTCTTATTTTTCTACTGATCTTTGTGTCATCGGCAAAGGATGTTACTGTGCTGTCTCTGGTAACGTCCTCATCTATGTCACTTAGCATGATTATGAAGAGTAATGGAGCTAATACTGTTTTTCGTGGTACTGAGCTGAGGACCTCTGATTCTGATGAAGATGCTCCTTGTACTGTAACGACTTTTAGCCGCTCACTAAGGAAATTATATATCTATTTCCCTACTTTTCCTGTTATTCCCATATATTTCAGTTTATGTATTATGATTCCATGATCACACTTGTCGAACGCCTTGGCAAAGTTTGTGTATATTACATCATAGTTTTCATTACTTTCAAGTGCATCAATAATGGTGTTATAGTGTTCCATTAGTTGTGATAGGCATGATCTGCCTGACCGAAACCCATGTTCATTATCAGTGAATTTTTTCTGAGTTTCCAAAAAGTCATAGATTTTCTGTCTAAACTATTCTTTCAAATATTTTAGTGAGATGAGATTTAAGCGACACTGGCCTATAGTTTTTGGCCTCGGATCGATCTCCTCCTTTATATATTGGGACTATGTTCGCGCTCTTCAGGATGCCCAGTATTTTTCCCGTGTCTAGTGATCGTCTCCATATCCGATATAGGGGCTCAGCGATTGCATTCTTGTAGTTTTTGATCAGTGTGGCATTCCATTTGTCCGGTCCTGCCGCTGAGTGTGCTTTTAGTTTCCCTATAGCTTGTGTAATATCATCTGTTAGCTTGTGTAATATCATCTGTCGTGAAGTCGAAGTCCGTTATACTTTCCCCTTGTAGTTCTTCTTCAAAGAACGCATTTCTATCGCCCATCAGTTTGTCAGTTTTTGGGATACTGAAAGATGTTTCGTACTGAGATCTTAATATTTCGGATACTTCTGTTAGATCATCAGATAAAGCACTGTTTTCGTATTTTAAAGGTCCAATAGTCGTATGGTTTTGCGACTTCCTTTTTGCAAAATTATAGAAGTACTTTGAGTTAAACTTTATCGCCTTTATAGCGTCGCCTTCTTTTTCTGTATGCTTCGCAATTAGTTCCTGTATGACGCAATCGATACTCAGCTGTTTATCATTTAATATTTTTCTGATATTGTTATCTTTACAGTTACTTAATTTTGCAATCACTTTTTTTCTCTTTCGGAACAATGACCTCTTTTGCCTCTCGAACCTGCTTCTCTCTCCTCTTTGTTGTATTTTTTGGGACATGTCTTTCCACAATTTCCAGCGTCTTCTCCTCTAAAGTCATTAGCATCTCTTCCGTTGTCTTGGCCTCGAAAATGGTTTCCAATCTATTGCTTCCATGCTGGGTGCAACATCTTCCCAGTTTATAGCTTTGGAGTGAAAATTAAAAATTTCGAATTTACTTGTTTCTGTTGTTCGTGTTCTTTCCTTTCCTGTTGCTTTTATATTTGTTGTTATTTCAATAATGTTGTGGTCCGATATTATAGTTGGGGATATTTCTACATTATCAATTAGGTTGCTGTTGTTTGTGAATACCAAATCTAGGCAGTTGTTTTTTCTTGTGTTTTTTGTTATTTCTTGCGTTAACATAAATTCATCAGCTAGAGCTAGTAGCATTTTTACCTACTCCTGGTCTTCCCATGTGCTCCCCTTGTCCTGGTGTATACATATATTTTTTCCTATCCTTTTATATTTCATGAATAGGAAATTAAAATCACAACAGAGAAAAATATTGAAGGTTGGAGAGTGTAGATCGTTTATCCAGTTTCTTACTTCTGTAATGGAATCTGAAAATTTTGAGGTTGGAGTGTTTGGGGGGTCTGTACACTACAATTAGTACCATATTTAATTTTTCAACTTTTGCTGGTACACATTCTACGTAGCTGTTTGAGGTACTTATAGTCATTTCTGTCATATGCCTTTCGCGTGTGTAAATAGCACATCCTCCTTTACGTCTCACTGTTCTGTCGGCTCGGAGTATGTTATAGTTGTTAATTTGTATTCTTTTTTCTCAACACAGAACTCCGTTTTCACAGTTCGCCTGGCAGTCCTTTAGATGAGTTTCCGTGAGGCATGCAAAGCCTGCGCCGGCTTCTTGCACGAGTCCTTTCAGGCGTTAAAACTTTGTCAGGGGAATGGTTTGATTTAAGGTCCTGAATGTTGGCTAGGATTATTTTTATTTTTTCTCTCTCGTTTTCGCATACAGGTGGTTCCGATTCGTTTTCCAATGGTGGTGCCGTTTTCGTTGCCTTGTGGTCGTCCGAGAATTTGCCTCTTTTTATCTTTGTCGGTACCTGTTGTCCCGATAACGCATGAAGTGTCTTTGTGCGAGCCTTCTGTCCGGCTCTCGGATTCCTATATTTGTCAGCTGACTTTTTTATTTCCTGGATAGTATTTAGCAGCTGAACTGTGTTGGCTACGTCTAAAAAAATTGGTACAATTATACACGTGAAATGAATGAATGATGCAAAGCCACAAGGAAAAAGAAAAATGATTCCAAGGTCTTTCGTGTATTCAGAAGTACACCTCGTCAGGGAATGAAGGGAGAAGGCGAGATGATAAAAATATATAGAACGGGACAGAGAAACAAAAAGATTAGTGCATGATTAACAAGAGTTGATTAGAGACAAAAGGTATTTTAACAGGATATTGTCAATTTTATACATTCCCGCACTGTTATTGAAATTATTTTTAAAATGGATGAATGCACATTCTAGAATATTCCTTTCAATTATACCTCTGGTTTTAACGAGAGCTTTAGAACTGTCCCACTTGATACTATGATTACATCTATACATATGGTTAAATAATGCATTAAAAATATTTGCTGTTCGACACGCATATTTATGCTGTTTTACCCTAATATCTAACTTTTTACCCGTTTGGCCTATATACAGGGTATTTCAGAAGGAAAGGTCAATACTTCGGGAGGTGATAGTATCGGTCATTGTGAGAAAAAAAGTTAATATGAACATGTGTCTAATTCTGAATAGTTACGGAGATAGAGCTGTTTGAATCTGCAAATACAAAAGCATTGTTAATGGTAATCAAGAAAGAGAAACCAATTACTGTTTCTAATATTTAATGTTTAAACATTGGCATTTTGAATGGTATCAGATACAGAAATGACAAATTTGTTACAGTTTACAATACGTTTTCGAAAATCCCACCGTCAACCTCAATGCACTTTGCAACTCGTGTGCGAAGATCGCGTGTTGTTCGTCTGAGTTGATCTTCACGTTCCTTTATGCTGGCAGCAGCATCCAAAATGCGCGCGAGCAATTCATCTCGTGTATCCACCTTTCTTTTGTAAACTTGACTTTTCAATCCACCCCCACAAACAATAATCTAACGGAGAGAGGTCTGGAGACCTTGGTGGCTATTGAATGGGACCACCGCGGCCGATCCATCGACCAGGGAAAGTTTGATTTAGGTATTGCATCACCAGACGAGTAGAATGTGGAGGAGCTCCGTCATGCTGAAAGTACATACCAGCGCGTGTAGCCAAAGGAACATCCTCCAATAGTCCTTGCAATTCATTTTGCAGAAATTTTAGGTAACCGTCACGGGTGAAAGTAGCTTCATCGGTGAACAGTATTAATCGAAGCAATCGGCGATTAGCATTTACCCAATGACAAAATTCCAGTCGCATAGCGGCGTCTCCTGGTTGAAGGTGTTGTACACGCTGTACATGGTATGGATGCAAGCCTTCCTCAGGTAATGTTCGCCATACTCTTGTGTATGGTACACCGAGACGTGTAGAAATTCTTCGTGAGCTAGTAGTAGGACTACGCTCTACCAACTGAAGAATGTTTTCCACTTCATCCACATCTTGTTGACCTTCACGTTCAGATGAAACATGAGCGCTGGGAAGTGTACCAATCTCACGCAATGTGTTGAAAACCCTGGTAAACACTCTTCGATCCGGAATTCTGCGGTTCGGAAACCGTCGACGGTATTCTGCAGTAGCAGCTGTTGCACTTCCATCGCAAAAACTGTAGACATACTACACCATATCTGCATATTCGGCATGTGTGAAGGTGTGTGGCGTTCTTAACACTGCTTCAAACACCAAACAATATCACTCACAACAGTCAGCTGTCGATTGGCTTATATTACATGCTTACATTACAGGTTACATGGTTTAAGGTTATAGGGGAGGGAAGGGGGAGGAAGAGCTGCGCGCGCATCAGATTCAAACAGCTCTATCTCCGTAACCATTCAGAATTAGACACATTTTCATATGAACTTTTTTTCTCACAATGACCGATACTATCACCTCCCGAAGTATTGACCTTTCCTCCTGAAACACCCTGTATACTAAGTCACATTGTGTACATCCGATCGAATGCAGACAACCAGCCACATTATCCGGGCTATTCTTTATTAGGCGTGATTTAACAGTATTATTATACTTAAAGACGACATTGATACCAATTGCTTTCAGTAAAGTCGGAAGATATTGAAAATTTACATGGTAAGGTAGGGTAAGGATATTTTTACGCTCAAATTCCTTTACAGTTGCACTATTATAATACCTATTATTGGCTTTCCTAAGGCAGTTAACTAAAAATGAAATAAGATAACATAATTTAGTACCAATATTCATGATATTGCATAACTCGGAATCTAAAAATTCAGGAGTTACAATTCTCAATGCTCTAAGAAACATAGAGAAAATAAAAGATTTAATCGAGGGATGATGGTCAGAATAAAAATGCACGTAAGAGTTATTATTAGTAGGCTTACGATAAACTTCAAATTTGAACTGATTAAAACATCTCCGAATTTTTAGATCCAGAAAAGATAAGCTTCCATCATTTTCTGTTTCAACAGTGAACATAATAGATGGGACTAAATTGTTGAGCCTACCAAGAAATAAGTCAACATCAAACTTATTAGGCCAAAGGCATAAAATATCATCTATATACCTGTACCAAAGAAGGTTAAAATTAACAATAGTAGGCAAAATTCTGCTTTCAAAAAAATTCCATATATAAGTTAGCTAATACCGGCGAGAGGGGATCCAAACGACATAGCATAAAACTTAATTTCAATAACAGTGCGGGAATGTATAAAATTGACAATATCCTGTTAAAATACCTTTTGCCTCTAATCAACTCTTGTTAATCATGTGCTAATCTTTTTGTTTTTCTGTCCCGTTGTGTATATTTTTGTCATTTCGCCTTCTCCCTTCATTCCCTGACGAGGTCTACTTCTGAATACACGAAAGGCCCTGAAAATTTTTTCTTTTTCCTTGTGATTTGCATATATATATATATATATATATATTATCAGGCGAGTTTTTATTTACCTAACCACTACAATTGTATATACATTTTTAAAAATGTGTGTTAATAACATGTATCATTTATTAAAAAGATCAAATATGGGAAATTTACACTTCAAGTGAAAACATATTCAGTGCAATCGCTGTCGTAACTGGGTGACGAAATTGTGCAACACAGCTCCCACTGTGACTGTTGAGACCGAATATACTTTTCGTTGGACTGTCGCTCTCAAAGTTTCCAATGTGCGTGGGTTGGATTCGAAGACTTTCTCTTTACAGTATCCCCAAATGAAATAGTCGGAAGGGTTTAAATCTGTAGACTTTAGTGCCCAAGCCAAACCTCCGCCATGGATTGCAGGGAATCTGTGTGACCACTCTGTTCCAAATGTCTCCCGCAGTAAGTCCCAACACAACACCCGGCTGTAGGAGGCCTTGCGTCATGCCGGCGTTTCAATGTTGCCGGTCAAATATCCTTATATTTTTCTCACTTCTTTGTAAATTTCTTCTTCACAATTTATACATATTATACATAAAGAAATTGTAAGAAGCTGTAATATATAGTCATATATATATATATAGTCATATATATATATGGGATGAATTTCACACTTAAGCACGTGAAATGAATGAATTATGCAAACCCACAAGGAAAATGAAAAAAATTATGCCAAGGCCTTTCGTGTATTCAGTAATAACTGACGAGGTGTATTGCTGAATACACGAAAAGCCATGGAATAATTTTTTCTTTTTCCTTGTGGGTTTGCATTATTATATCTATATATATTATAATGCACACTCGCAAGAAAAATAGTAGTAAGGTGGGGTGATAAATAGTGGTAATTTTTTTTACTTTCTATATTTTGAAATGAAACCATCCTTGTGATGGTAAGCATTGAAAAACATTTCCAATGATATATAATGCATGGGTATGTGTTCATTTTCTACCCCTACCAAGCTTTACACACACTTTTATGAGTCGCGAGTGAAAAATACAAAGTAGTAATCCATATTTTTTGTTGTAGAAAGATTTTGATCAGATAAATATAGTCATATAACACAATGAAATGTTTACTTTCATGAGAGGAATCTTGCTTTGTACTTGAAAATATATTTGGCAAGCTGCTTATATTGATTTAAAAATTAACCAGTCTAATTAAATATAAAAACTGCCTAAATTTGATATTTCGCTCCTCTGATAACCATATTTCACTTTCAAAAAATTTTAAACTGGGCAATGCATATATGTGCTTATGTAACAATCATATGCTCATTATATATTATGGGCATACCATACTACATGCATTTTACAAATACATTTTGAATTTAACAGTAGGTAAGTCAACTATGCTATAGTAACAATTATATGATCAAGTGATCTCTGCAACTGTTCCATAGTGATAGATGGATTCGATGACCGCTTCCCTAGGAAAGCCCTAAGGGATATAGCAAACTCCTTGATGGTCTTATCACGTCGTTTCTTTGTGGGCAATGTCACCTGAATCCTAAATAAAGGATCAGTTTTGGACAGACAGGTAGAACATTCTCGTGCAAACTGGGCCTCCATCTTCAGTCTCTTCTGTTTTGTTTGCTCATCACTTTCAGATTGGAAGTACTCGTCGACCTTGTCAGAACTAGTAAAAGGACTACCCTCTGCTCTTAGCTTCGCCATCATACTGAGACGCTTTCCTCCTCTTTCAATCGCCATAGCCTGTTGTTCACTGGCGACAGTGGAGAATTTGAAACGCCTAGACACTGCGTTTGAAAGATGGGAGGTCATAGACAGGAGGAAAGATGGATTGAGGAAGATTGTTCCAGAGTTCACCAGTTGAGTAGATGAAAGACTGAAAATACCGATTAACCCTTGCATTAGATAGTTGGACAGAAAAGGAATGAGAAAGTGTAGGAAGTCTGGTACTGCGTGCTCTCCTTAAAGGAGGAGGCATGCAGTTAGAGAGTTCAGAAGAGCAATATCCGTTATGATAGCGATAGTAGAGAGAGAGTGAGGCAGTATTGCGGCGAAGAGAGAGAGAGTGAGGCAGTATTGCGGCGAAGAGAGAGAGAGTGAGGCAGTATTGCGGCGAAGAGAGAGAGATTGAAAACGATCAGTAAGAGGCGGGGAATTGATGAGACGAAAAGCCTTTGATTCCACCCGGTCAAGTACGGCTGTGTGGGTTGAACCACCACACACATGAGAAACATACGCCATACAGGGGCGAACAAGACCCCTGTACAGAGACAGCAAGAAACCGCGGAGGCGGTACAGCACACCTAACCTCTTAGAAGCTGTTTTAGAAAGCGAGTATATGTGATCTTTCCAGGAAAGATCACGAGAAAAGGAAACGCCAAGAATGTTAAGAGAAGAGGAAGGATTGAGTTGTGTGTTGTTGTTGTTGTTGTTGAAGGTAAGGGGATAACCGTGTGGAAGATTGTGACGAGTAGACAGATGGAGGAACCGAGTTTTTGAGGCATTGAAAGCACAAGGTTTTCTCTTCCCCAATCAGATATAGCAGAAAGATCAGAAGTCAGGTGTTCCATAGCCGTCCTACGCAAATCATGAAGCGACTGCTTATGCTCCTGCTCACTGCTTCAATTTTTTTGTGTTTAGCCAGACGGTAGTCCACTTTCCCACATATTCTTTCCATTACCATATTTGTAACTGGGGGCATCATCAACATTTCTGGCTTGCTCTTCGACTGGATATTGAAATTCAAACTGCTGTGAAATACCATGGTCTCGTCGCTGTCGAGCGAGAGTAGTTTTAAGCTCTGGCAATATGAAGTCACAGAGCTTCACACATTCTTTCATGTACTGTGATGGGGTCTCAGTGATAGGTGATACAACTTGCTGGCCGTAGGTTACCTTTACACCCTCAAATAGCCCGCAAAAGCACCCGCACTTACACAGTCGAACCATGGATTTTGGAATGCAAGGAACTCTGCACTAATCTTGTCACACATATGGTCATGCAAGCTCTGATAGAATATCTTCAAACAAGAATGTGTGGCTCCTTTGGCCATTGTTATACTGTAGAAAGGTTCCACGAGTTGAAGTCCAAGAGCAGCAAAAACCACAAATGCTGGCTTGAAGTACTCTACCTTTGAGAATCCACGTACTATGCATGCTAGGCGATTTGATATTCCAGGGTTCTGACCTAGGAAACTTTCCAACCATGGGAAGAGGAATACCATCACCTGAGCTGCACGAGATAGACAGCAAAACCTGTTTTCTTTGTAGGCAGAGTACTTGATCAACACTGTGAGTCTGCAAGTACAGAACAAACTGTTTGTAGTAGTTCCAGGGTTTGTGTTGATATTCTGAAGCATACAATCGCAACATACAATCGAATGCTTGTCCAGCAACCGGGCCATGTTTGGAGTCAAAGTCCAAGTCTACCATGAAATTTTGAAGTATTGTTTCTAGTGTCATGTCACGTCCAATAAATGCCAGCTGTTTATTCATTGTTGAGGAGAATCCGAGTGTACTGCGAGTTCCACAAAATAACTGGCCTGCAGTTTTGTCCAGATCATACATTTGTGCCATGATTTCAGCGAAGCCCTTGTTAAGTTCTGTGGAACGTGTGCATCAACTTATCGGTACACATCAGAAACTGACTGATTTGAAACAACCCCCAATATTTCAAACATAAAGGCACATTGATCTGTGATATCTTGTCTTCTCTCCTGCTGTTGGGATCAGTGGTAGAGGGAATGGCACGTTTTGTCCAACATGAATTCCAGCTGCTGCAAATTGACCAATACCTTTCTTTGTTGTAGTGTCTGTAGCATGGATGATTATTTGATCTTCCTATGACCTTCCTTTGTTTCCATCGACTACGCAATTTATACAGTTATTTAAAAAGTTTATACTAATATAATTAAACAATATTTACATTGACAGTCATTTTATATATTCCTATATTTCTTAAAACTATTCTTTCTGATATTTTTATCATGAAAACCTTTCAGAAACAAATTTATATTGGAAATAATTGTACAGGGTGAGTCAAAAGGTTGGAAACGTAGGAACTATGCTTTTCAATGCAAATATATATGTATATTTGCATTGAAAAGCATAGGTCCTATGTTTCCAGACTTTTGACTCACCCTGTATATTAGCGTATTTGCTATTGACGGTATTGTCAATTATTGGTGTGGAGCTTGGTAGGGGTAGAAAATCAAGCAATACCCAATAATTATACATCACTAAATTTCTTTTTCATAGTATAACACTCTCTGGCTAGTTTCGTATTCAAATTAAAAAATTACAAATTATCCCCCTAGCCTATTAGTAGTACACCTCATCAAGGAATTACTGAAGGCATTATGCTACTAAATACATGAAAGGCCTTGAGGCAGTTTTTAATTTTTCCGTGTGGGTGCGCATTATTTTTACATGTTTATGTTTAATTGTAGAATTATACTCAGTGTTCTTCGGGACACGTAGAAAAAAGGCGTGTAACTCAGTGTATACTAATTTTGTAAATGTTAGTCAATATTTGTATTGTACGTACGCCGAGCGTCTACAGATGGCGTGGCGGAGTGTGTGTGGGGGGGGTTGGGTGGGGGGGTGAGGTAACCTTCGTAACGGCAAAAGTTACGTGACAGAGAAGACTTACAACTTTACGTGAGATCGAACCATGAGTCGCGACATCATCTAAACGCGGAAGATGGTCATCTATCCAGCTACTGAAGGGGAAGCAGTGTTGCGACGTGGTCACGATGTAGCCCTGTATACTTTGTAGATAAAGAAAGAAATATAAGCCAAACGCAAGTACAAGCTAATAATACACAAATATCCTATAAGATATTCGCATTAAATTATGCATAGCTTTTAGAAATATATGTATGAATTGTATATACGTATAGGTAGGTAAATAAGCAGACTAATAGAAATTCCGAATGAGACAATGTAGGCGACTAATACTTGAATCTTACATGAAGTAACGAATGTTTTGCCATCTGAAGCAGAAGGTCATTGAAAAAACGTGGGAGGTTCGTATTGACCGAGTGAGAATTACATTACAAAGCTTAATATTTTACAGATGTTTCGTTTATTCGATTATTTTCATGTTACTTCTTTTCGGTCATATACACTACATCATGGGGTTCCTCGCTGCTTCATTATACAGCTTCGCTTTACTCGCATACACATTTGTATACTCTTACACACCATTTATGTTTTCTTAATTGGTCAAGTTATTATATTTGTATGAACACGTTGCCCCTATTTTGCATCTACAATTTCCCGCAGTGGCCGAGTGAGTATATAAGGAATGAGTTTACTTGGAATAAGTTTTTACATTTGTGTACGCAACGATTCGATTGAACACTTTGAGGCAGCAAATTGAAGAAGAGACTAAGTGTTTATTCATTTTGACCTAGTTCTAAATTCATATTTTGATTTTTAGTGATTGTCGCAATAAAGAAAAGTTTATAAATACTCTTTTAAAATGTAAATTTCACTCTCTTTTAATTAACAATCTTCTGCTCCTCTACAAAGTACATTCGGAGTGCTATTGAGGAATCTGGAATTTCTGGAACGAAACAGAAATGCAGTTGCTGAACATTTTGACCAAAATAATTTTTATTAGATTTTAGAGTCAAATTGAATTGAAAGTTTTCTAATAATTGTGTGTGTGTGTGTGTGTGTTAATTTGTTTATTTTAGAGAAAAACGCTTGAAAATTAGTTGGATCAAATGCATTGTAAGTGTAATAACGACACTTTATAAAGCATTTACATGCCTTATAAATAAAAGGCGAGTAGAAAATGGCCAAACAGCGTAAATATTGGCCTCGCTTGAAGGAACTGTTTCAGGAATTTTGGATGGAGTGCTCTGTAGGAGCATTGACTAGGAAATCACGCGACGAAGGTTCGAGTCCCCCTGGATCCTAGTTTCACACTTTTCCCTCTCCATCTAATTCGCTGAAAATTATTCTACGTATAAAAATAAGGGGTGTTGCAAATATCGGGTTTTTTTTTTTGGTTTTTTTATTTAAGGATTTCCGGATATTTGGCAGACCACCTCTGAACGGTGTTCACAGAAATTTGAAAAGTTTTGTTAATGGAATTGTACAGACCATCGACACTGATTTTAAAGTTATTGGGCTGACGTCTGACGTTGTGAACGACATCAACAAACCAACGCGACGCCATACCGAATCCAGTACTTGAGATACAAGATTTGACGGAACGAAAATTCTCGAGGCAACGATGATATGAACGTAATGATAAAAATATGAATACGACGTTGCAACTAACAAATTGGATTTTCCAATTCTCTTTTTGCCCAAGCTAAATTTTAATTTTCTTTAACAAAAATAATATATATACACACGGTGAACCAAAAGTAGGTGGACAGTAGGTTGAATACGGTTTGTGTTATATTATATTATAACTATGGTGTTCATTATAACTATGGTGTTTGTGTTATATTATATTAAATATTATAACTAAATTTATTTACATTTTATTTTGTATTATAGTATACAAAAAAATTAAATATGTATTCTCAAAATAAACGTTATCATTTACTGTCCACCTACATTTGGTTCACCCTATATATATATATATATATACACACACACTGTATATATATATAAATATGTGGTAAAAAAAACACCATTTTTGCAACACCACTTATACAGTATATTTCATAAATACCGAGGTTGAATCGCTACAGTCACCTGAAATGCACAAGGTCAAATCTTCCAGGTCAGTACACTGTTTATGGAGGATGATTATTTGTGTTCTGATTTCGATGACTCATTCTTTGTGCGCTCTAGAGGATTATCAGCATTTTCTCACGATAACAAAAAATGAACCATTGTTAAATGACTTCAACATAACAAACACTGCGTAGATATTTCGAATACTAACAACAACAATAATAATAATAATAGTGTGGGTTGTTTAACTTCGTTTGTAAAGGTCATAAGTAGGTAAATAAGCAGACTAATAGTGATTCCGAATGAGGCATGTAGGCGACTAATATGTTGAATCTTGCATGAAGTAACGAATGTTTTGCCTTCTGAAACAGAAGGTCACTGAAGAAACATGGGAAGTTTGTAATGATCGAGTAAGAATTACGAAGCTTAATATTTTTCAGCCGTTGCGTTTTATTCAATTATTTTCATGTTACTCCTACAGTTTTACGCGGGATCCGAACCATTTACAAGTCGCTACATCATCTAAATGCAGAAGACGGTCACGCATCCAAATACTGAGCAGACTCAATGTCGCCTAACCTCGCTAATGTAACGGGAAGGGGTGTTGCGACATGGACATTATGTAGCCCATAAATTTTATCAGAATAACGACAGAATATTGTGTATTATAAGGTGCATAAAAAGGTCCCACCATCGTCCCAAAATAGCTGTAAATATTGTACGCAAAAGGTTAAAGTGATCCACCCTAGTATGGGGATATGTACAGCTCTGCATAGATCCTTTGGGGATCGGAAGGCATTAGACAAATAGTTAGACATACTGAATGTTATACACCCTAGAGTACAAGTGGCCAATCATTTCATTCTTTCGAAACTAATAGTTTATTTGACCAAATTTGGAGTTCAAACTTCTTAATAGTTGATATTAGAGTTTAATGTTCGATTCTTCATATAATTTGAAATGAAAATGAAAAGATTTATTGGCAGACTATAGTCCATATGACAAATATTAATAATAATTTAAATCTTTTAATTTATGTATTGTTTTTAAAAGTTAGTTGTTACAGATAGTAAACTCTATATAGAAGTAGAGGAGCAAGTGTAGTTTACATTCCCCTACATTATCCTAGTGTAGTTTGCGTTCCCCAACTTTGTCCGCGTATACCTAATCAAATAAAACGTTAAAATGTTAGTTTTAACGTTTATTTGATGGATTCATTTAAAAAATGTCTCCTAAAGATCCTAGTGTAGTTTACGTTCCTCAACTTTGACCTAGTGTAGTTTACGTTCCTCAACTTTGACCTAGTGTAGTTTACGTTCCTCAACTTTGACCTAGTGTAGTTTACGTTCCTCAACTTTGACCTAGTGTAGTTTACGTTCCTCAACTTTGACCTAGTGTAGTTTACGTTCCTCAACTTTGACCTAGTGTAGTTTGTGTCCCCTTTTGCGTCGCGTCAGGGGGGCGTAAACTACACTTGCTCCATTAAAATTACTAAATGGATGAAAGACACTTGAAAGATCTTATTCTACATAGAATAAATGCACAAATATAATAATAGTGTTCTTTTTTCGAGGTAGCCTAAATACGAGCACATAAATGGACTGGTGTCACAATTTCAGAATATTTTTAACCACAATCCGCATGCGTCTAGGAGAAAACGATAGAGAATTAACTTCTTATACAAATGAAATGTTTAATTTTTATGCCTTTATGTATCTGAAACATTTAAGCACCGTTTTCAGATATTTGAAATATCTAGTGAACATTTCGAAATTGCTATTATTCATTTCAGAAAGGTAAGTTTATTATGAGATGTCGAGTAGACGTTTCACATATATAACTAAACGTCTAGTACCATTTAGAGCAGTGGTGCACAAACTTTTTTGATGTGATGGCCAAGCGAAGAAAATAACTAAATGTATTAGCCTACTTACTTTCCATCTAAGTCATAAATTGGGTCACTTTTATATTCTAACTTTTTCATTGAATTGAAAAGACCCGTGGGGGACACATTTGGCCCGCGGACCAGGGTTTGTGCATTACTGATTTAGAGTGTAGTTTTAAATTTTTAAATTTTGATATAATAATTAATCGCATTATATATTACCTTCATGCATATTGTACATTTTATGGGAGGAATTTCCTAATATATATATATATATATATATATATATATATATATATATATATATATATATATAAGAGTAAAGGAGAGTGATTTTGTCTGTGTGTGTATTCATGTTCGCAAGTAAAGTGCAGTTGTCTTCTAAACCCTACCTGACTTTGTGGAGCACCTTGTGAGAGTAGTGGATCCAGCCATATGGAGATATTCCCTTTTTCACTTTAAAAAGAAATGATTGCAGATGAACTTTTATCTCTCTAACTAATAAGAATGTCAAGTTTTTTATTGACATTTTCTTTCTTCATTCATTCGTAAGGTTTTTGGGAACTATTACTGACGACAAAAGTTTCTTTTATAGTCGGTATTTCATACATTTCTTTCTTTTTCAGATGATGGCGATGAAGTTACTCTTATGTACGCAAAACACGAGGTAAGAAGTAATATCTGTATTTCAATTAATTCCCATATTTAGTTAGATTGTGTTTATAATCGTCTGTTTATAAGATATTAATGTGTTTTTGTGTGCACTTTAAGTGATAGTCTCTCATCATTTTAACTTGTTCTGTAACTCAGAAACTACTCGTTTACATTGAGAGTTTTGTGTAATAGTCTCCAACTCGTTAAACGTCAGTTTTACTAAGGTTACATCATCAGCGTCATCGATTTTCTTTTTTTTCTTTTTTTGTCGAGACACACTACGTTTCGATAAATCTATTAAACGAAAAGAAAAAACGAGAAAAAAGAAAGAACGGATGGAAAAACCCAACAAGAATGACATACGATAAAAACCTTCATGGAAAAGAACGCAATGAATTTAAACGTGGTTCACTCGAGAATAAAAAGAAAAAAAATTCGAGCTTAGAAAAAAGTTCAACCTTCCTTCTGAAACTGTACGTGAAAAGAAGAAAAAATGAAATAAAACCCTTTTTATTGATGGAATAAATAATACAGTAATTTTAACATGTATAAATGTTGCAATATTTATTTCACCATAAATTGTTTCGGCGCTATTCTGTTCTTTTTGTGTATATGCGCGTTCCCAAACGTTCACACAGACTTAAAAAGAGTAAGAATGGTTTACGTTACACTAAAGCTTAAAAACACCTATCAAAAATACAGCAAAAACAGACATTCAGGACCGTTCACGCTTTAGTGAAATGCCATACAGTTTTCATCTTGTACCTTCCATCATTTAGTTCCACGTGATACATTACGCCATTTTCCATTATTTTTATACTCCCACACTTGTTTACCCACTCCACCCACTCCACCCACTCTTTTTCATGAAATCATAAATTTTGCTCGTGTTTCTTTCCTCGTTACATTTCACTTTTCAACGACACTCCCACGACCGTCACTTATATAAATATCATCCTGAATATGCATCACTTAATATTAGATATATATTATGGGATGAATTTAATAATTAAACACATTTAAATTAATAAATGTTACACACCCACAGGGAAAAATAAACAGCAGCGATTCAAAGGCTCTTCATTCTCTAACGAGGTGTTGAATACAGGAAAAAACTTGGCGTGTATATGTATATATATATATATATAATATATATATATATATAATATGGTGTCGAGAAGTTTCTATTCAATGAGAATAGATTAATTAATTACACTAACGTGCTTTGAAGTGCATAAAGAACATTTTGAAAATGTATTCTCTGATATGGTTCTATAAATAAATGTTTTTCCCATCGGGTTACAAATTTTAATGTATTTCCCATTGGGTAGAGACTTTACGGACACCAGTGTATAAGTTTGCTACAAAGTATTACTTAAAGTAATACTAAATAACTAATTAATGTAGTCAATACGAGTTAATTAACTATATATCAATAAATAATGTGTTTTTTTAGACGAGTTATCCATTTCAGACAAGTTTACCTTTAAGTCTTTTCAAAGAAAATTGAGAATATATCCCCAAATTTAGGGGTAACAATGCTAAAGTTTAAGGAAATTGAATTCTAACATTCTTTTATGTTCATTAAATTTATACATTCTGGCCTTTAGGGGAAAGTAGCTGAATATTAAACTATTTATATTGAATTAAGAGTAATTACCTGTTTATAAAGAGACCGGTTTTTTGACAAAGTTGAAATTTGTTACAAAAGTCCTGACTGGCCGAAATTGGTCACATGGGAAATAATTAACCAATCCTGAACGACTGTGTAATCGAGTGTAATATTGTCCCCGCGAAACTGTATATATATATATACACAGTGTGTGTGTGTGTGTGTGTGTATATATATATAGTTTTAATGAATTCCTTGGAAAGGCTTCATTCGCGGAAGAATTTCAAGGGGAAACCGAGCAACTGAAAATTTGCTTGGCAAAATATTTTTGAAGGCAGAGAAAATTTCGAAAACAAAAACACGTAAAAAATATTGAAGATGAAAGTACATTAAGGCTGAAGAAAGTACTGGAGGAAATTAAATAAAAATAGGAAATTCGGAAATAAGCTAACCGTTTTAAGTAAAAATTTAATTAATTAAAAGGAACTGGAGTTAAATTAGAGGGAAAGGCACACGGTGTATTCATTTATTTTTGCTCACAGAAGAGAGTTACTGAACGAAAACAACTAAAACTAAATTAGTTCCTCGTGAAAGGATAGCAGCAAGAAGAGAATTGAGGAGAGCGGGCAAAAGTGGCTGAAGAGAGGAAGTAGAAAAGAGAGTCGAAAGAGAGAAAAGAGAAAGCAACACCGGAGGCTTCCATCGAAGGATGTTGGCGATGCGTCACAAGCCGAGATTTGTAGAGGAGCCAAAACTTCATCGATCAGATGTAAGGGGAGCAGATACCCCTGTTGATGACCCCCTTTCGATAATCTCCTCTTCGGCCTTCTTGCGCATAATTAGGCTAATTATGTTCAAATGAAACAGGTTTTGATAAGCTTCATTGCCTCGGACCTCCTGAAGGTGAGTGTGAGGTAGAAACGTTTAGCGACGGAGTTTACGACTGTCTTGATGCCGGGACTTGAATAGCGCTCTTCGATGAACATTCCTTACTTTGAAACGCGGGTTTCTTTCTTATGAGAACCTCGCACGCAATTTCATTCGTTCACTTCCGTTTTATTACCCTAATTTTATCTAAAAACATACGATCTCGTTTCCTCCTTCACTAAAATATGCCAAGAATAGAAATTCTGCAAATAAATTGCGATGAAGAGTAGCGCGGCTTTTTTTGTTTGTTATTTTTACGGTTGTAGATAGATAAAAAGGGAAGGAAAGAAAGAAAGAGAGAGAGAGAAAGAGGTTTCGCAAGAATTTATACACAATATTAGCAGTAACGTACGAGACATTGAAAGCCCAATAAAAAGCCGCTGTCAATAACGAAACTGACAATGCCTTCAAAAGCAAATGAGCATCTTCAAGACACATTCCACCAAAACTAGCTGCATATATACATATATATTCGGATACTGGATAGTCGGTAAAAACACGAAGGAAACACACACACACACACACACACACACACGCATATGCATATATATATATATATATATATATATATATATATATATATATATATATATATGAATAGAAACGACATAAGTATTAAGGAACGTTTCTGCACACGAGGAGGAGAGATAACGAAATAATGAAAAATGAGGCGAACCGCCTTATGTTTGCATATATATATATATATATATATTTGTAGGAAATGTGTTTTTATATAGAAATAATATGTTACATATTAAATTTGCACAAAACAAGACTGTGTACTCAATATTTTGTATATTTGCTCCTCTCCTTAATAATGTCAGAACATCTGTTTGGAATCGAAGACACGTTTTTCTAAAACTTCAGGAATTTCACTATAAATCCTTTATAGAACACTCCATAATGATTTTAGGTTTCTTGGTTTTTCCTTAACTATATTATTTTGTTTTCAAATGTTTCCATTTGTTTTAGGTGGATTTGTGAAGGCTTTGAGGTAGCCACTCAAAACTTTTTAGCTTTCCAGATGAGATAGTTTTTTTGTGTGTTTTGGGTCATTCTCGTGCATAAATGCAAAGTTTCGTCCAATTAGACGACGTCCACTGAGCAGGGCATGTCTTCTCAACCTGTTGTAATACGCCCCCTTTTTCATTATTCCATCTATCTGCACAATATTGCCAATTCTATTAGCAGAGCTACATCCCTTGATGATTATAGATCCACCTTCACGTTTGAAGATGTTTCCAAGACCCTCCTACTTAAGCTGCTTGTGGCTACATCTCCTTACAAACACTCTTCTACTCGTAGAATTGTCAAAAAGCTGTTTTGGTTTTGGTCGAAAGTAAATTTTTTTTTCATTCGTTTTTTCAATATTTGCTTTTTTTTGCGAGGCAAGTCTTCTTTTTCATGTTAATGTTCTTTAGTTTAGGCTTCGTAGCTCCTATTTTGACTTTAAGACCTCCAAGTCCTCTGATGTCTTCTAGACTGTAATAATAATGAATTTGTAGACATTGTAAAGGTTTATTTATGTACGAGATAAAGCTAAGTCGTTATAGTGAAATATTTTGACATTTTTGCTACAAATTGTGCAGTTTGTACAAATTTTAAGGGATAAGAGGCACCATTCTGAGTGCTCGTACGAGTATACAGAGTTTATATAACTTTTAACGGATGCAAGAGTAAGTGGTAAGATACATACATATACATACATGAGGAGATTATTTGAATAAAACACAAAAATTGTGGAAGTAACATAAGTCGAGAAATGATTATATATATATATATATATATATATAATATATTATATATATATATATATATATAATATATATATAATATATATACTACCAGTCAAAAGATTAAGTAAACCCTGAAATATTCATAAATTTCAAATTTTGTTTAAAGTTTGTTATTTATTAACTAAGTTATCATGATACAAATTCATAAGTACAAACAGGGAACTTAAATAACAACAAATCAGGACAATTTACCAAAAGCAAAGTTTAAATTTTAGATTCATCAAAATAGCCTCCTCTAGCAGCAATTACAACAGAACAAATTCGAGGCATGTGCTCAACAAGAGAAAGAAGATAATCTGGTGAAAGCTGCTGCCAGCCCTCTTGTAAGAGTTCCCAGAGCTTCTGAGCACTGGATAGTTGCTTGGCTTTCACTCGTCGATCCAATTCATTCCACACTAGCTCGATGGGGTTCAGATCCGGGGACTGTGCTGGCCATTCCATAACTGTGAGCTGACGTTGCCGTTCTTTCTGCTTCAGGTAATTTTGACACAGCTTGGAAGTGTGTTTAGGATCGTTGTCTTGCTGCATTATGAACTGTTGGCCAACTAGTCGCAGTCCAGATGGGATGGCATGGCGCTGTAGTATTCCAGTGACTTTGTGGAGATCTCCAACTTGCCCCCCTGCAAAACATCCCCAGACCACCACACTTTCTCCGCCGTGCTTCACTGTTGGCACAACACACTGCTCTGTCATTCTTTCACTCGCTCTGCGCCGCACAAATACTCTGCGTTTTGGATCCAAAAACTTTGAACTTTGATTCGCCAGTCCAAAGGATAAATTTCCACTGCTCAGCAGTCCATTTTTTATGTTTTTTAGCCCAGGCTAGCCTTTTCTTTTTGTTCTGGAGTCTCAGCATTGGTTTCTTTGCTGCAGTTCGTCCTTTTAATCCTGCCTCTCTTAGTCTCCTCTGAACAGTTGATGTTGAAACTGTTGTACTTCTGGAGTTGTTCAGCTGGGCTTTGATTTCAGGTGCTGTGAGGCGTCTGTTGCGCAGACTGGTGACTCGGATATACTTGTCCTCTGAGTCTGTTGTGGTTCTTGATCGCCCTGACCTTTTCTGTCCTTATTTTGACCAGTTTCTTCCTACCGTTTAATGGCACAAGCAACCGCATTCACAAAAACTTTTAATCTTTTTCCAATTTGCCTCAGTGATTGGCCCTCATTTTTCAAAGTTACAATCGACTGTCTTTTTTCTGTTGTTAACCGAGCTTTGGCACCCATTTTTGCTTTCTGAAATACAGAAATATATCTTAAACTACACAGTTAGCTTCTCTGCAAGGATTTTATGTGTAAAGACCTGCAGTGCATGTTAATAACTGAACACATGTATTAACATACTCCTGAAGAAACACACTACCCCAGTAAAGACTTTTAAACTGTTTTTGGACCTTTGTGCAGGGCTAATGGCATTAATTTTAGGTTGCATGCTAGACGTAAATTAACACATTTTGAAGGCTATTTTGAAGAAGCTTCTGTGTTATAACACACTGCATAGGGCAGATGCACTGAAGCATACAATATGAAAGCCAGGTAAGCAAATTCATCTCTAGTACCTGTTAAGTTTACATTTGAAGTTTGTCATGAGCTAAGCAGCAAAACATTGGAAATTAGTAGGTGTACTTAAACTTTTGACTGGTAGTATATATATATATATATATATATATATATATATATTAGTGATGTAGCGGATGTCATTTTTTCACATCCGCGGATGCGGATGCGGATGCGGATGTCTACATTTTCGTTATTTTTTAGGATATATTCGAGATTTGTTGTGTTTAACGTATATAATAAGTTATTATATAGAGAGAGCTGTAGCTATAATGTAGTATAATTGATTAATTGTACAATAATTACTGTACTTTTCTCTGAACATATAAAATAATATCAAGCATCTAACTAATATAGAAATCAATTAGTGAATTCGTCTGCAAATAAATTCGTTATATTTTGTCGAGTTTCAGCCACAATTAGAATCCATAATTGTGTTACCAGAATGCGGGACGTGAACCCAACTCAAATGCACCCCACCGACCTCTTTCCCCAACCTCCACCCTTATAGAAAGAGATCTTTAATTAGCTTGATAACTATTTATATTAAGTTTAAAGTTTTATTAGGCATATTTATAAATGAGTAATTAAAATAAAGTAAACTAAGATGTTCATCGTTTAATATTCAAACTTAATTATAGGAAGGTTATGCTTAAGGAACATTAATTTTTCTGCCTTTTCTGCTGCCAGTCTGTTTCTCTTTTCATCATATATTAATCCAGCACTGCTAAATAATCTCTCGCTTGGTACGTTTGTTGGAGGACAGGCTAAATGTTTCCTTGCAAGTTTACTCAAGTATGGATAGATATTCTGCGTATTTTTCCACCAACTAATAGGATTGTCACGTGCAGCCAGGCGTTTTTCTTGGTGATAGCTCTCGATCATTTTTACTACATCTTTTGACATCGCGTAGGTCTCGTCATCGCTGCTTGACTCAAGAAACTGAGAGAGTGATTCTGTGATAGATTTGCTCGTTGAAGGTGTTGGTTCTGTCACTGAAACTTTTATTCTTTTGGTGGGTGGCGAAGCGACAGATTCAAAAGATTGAAGCTCTTCAACTGCTTTGCCAAGTGATGATTTAACTCGTTCTAATGTACTAGGTGAAAATAACTTAGCTTTGTAACGTGGATCTAAGTAGGTTGCAAGAGAGTAACTTCATACAAGAACAGCCTCTCGTCTTGTCGCTTGCATCACTTTTGCGCACAATGAACTAGTTCTATTAATATAGTAGAATTTGATAATTTCCGCTTATTAATGACGTTTTATCTCAACGGTCCACATCCGCACGACATCCGCAGTCCAAAGTGCGGATGAGAATGCGGATGCGGATGCGAGAAAATGTGCGGATGTTCCGCGGATGCGGATGCGGATGTGACCTACATCACTAATATATATATATATATATATATATATATATATATATATATATATATATATATATATATATAAATCAGTGGCGGCTCGTGGTAATTTTACTTATGCATGCAGTCACATGCATTACAGTGTAGTACATATTAGATAAGCTGTATTTTGTCTTTTATGGTGCCATCAAGAGATTAAATAATAAATAATAATTTTAACTTTATTTTTTTAACTTAAATAATAATTTTAAATTCATTGAGTATTTTATTTACGCATGCATTGCATGCATTGCATTCATTAAGAAGCCGCCCCTGAATTATATATATATAATATATATATATATATATATATATCAAAAGTCCGTTCTCATAGGGAAATAAAATATAACCGAATTGAACGAGAAAATAGTTTTAACTACAGATTACAAACAATACAATTAACTTATTAATTAATCCAGTACATGCTCAAATTGCATTCCATGTAGCCATTGACACATTTCTATTCGTCTTTGTAAGCTGTCGGTTACGTTTTGAAGTGTTTCCGCACTAATTCTGTTATCTTGTTTTCCTATGAGAACGGACTTTCGTTACACCCTGTATATGTACAGTATATATGATACCCCGTAGCAGAATTGGGTGATGGATATAATAGTTTCAGGATAAACTGAGGGAAGTATGAATCAGTTGGTTGCAGTACAATAGTTAATGGAGAAAACCTGGAAGTTAGATATTGTTTACGGATTTCGGTGAAAGTATATGGGGTAGTGAATAGAGGCATTGTAACAAATGTCGCAATTGATTGACGTGGCTGGTAAATTGTTAAGGGCTTGAAAAGTCAGGCATGTGTAAGAGTGAATAGTACTTGAAGTGATTGGTTTGAAATCCTCAGGGGCGGATCTAGGGTAGGGGGCCGATGGGGCCCGGAACCCCACAATTAATTCAAAGTTTTTAATTTATTTTTAAAAGCGCAGGTCCGATCAAAGTGCTTTGGACCAAAGGTTACTAATGAATGTGAATCTGTCGAAAATAATTCAATAAGTTTAAAACCTAATTCGGTTAAATGGATTCGATATGGCGCCTACCGTATAAGCGTCACCAAAAAGAACGCCAACTATTTTAATACTAACTAATTGCTCATTATTTCAAATAAAGACTAAAAAAGTTCAAATAACTGGGTCGCATTCAGCTGCTAAATCCGCCCACTGCTGTACGATGAGTTGAAACAATACACAGAAAAAGCATATGGCAGCGAGTGCCAGCGACCATTCTTTCCAGCTACGGCGGTAGTTAGATTTCATTGTTTACGGTCTTCAAATTCCAATATCATATCTCGTATTTATCGTGATTATAATTTACTATAACGGATAATCTGATATAAGATCTTAACTGTTCATTTACAAGATTCCGGCCATTCATATTAACAACATATCAAATTAAAATAGCTTATTTAATGTGATTTTTCTCAATGGAATTTCATTCTCGCAGAAACTATTCCAATTTGACTCTGTTTCAATTCAGAAGAGAAAAATTCTATAAACTTCAAAAATTCATATCTCGTGTGATAAATATTTCACAGGCACTAAAAAATAAAACTGCGACAATCCTACTTCAAAACAAATTTCAAATTCTCTTCTTAATACTCATCACCCAGTAAAGTTTCGTACAAAAATATAAATTATTAACGTCAACGAAGTTGAGTAGTTAACTAATTTGTGTATATATATATGTATATAATTATACACTTTGCATTTTAGCGAGAGGCCCGAGTTCCTGCTCTGCTATCATTCAAAATCGAACAAAATTAACATCCATATTAATTTCCAATCGGATACCGAACTAATACCTGATATAACTCTCTCGTGAATCACGAGTCTATTCGCATCAAACATTTCGATTACAACAATATAGGCCTACTTCAGCAGGCTTCTTTATATGTAAAACTTTCACTTATTAATACTGGTTTCGAGGCTATTTTAACATAGAGACAATTGATAACCGTTAAAGCTTAATACCATCGAAGCTCTTTTTTTCTTTTACACATGTCAGCTCAGCTAGTTTATGTAGTAAGTTCCAACTCCCGAGTGTAATTAGATTACCTACATTGCGATGACTTAGACTATCTACATCGGATTGAGTTGTTGCATCGCCGTTGCATCTTTTAACACTTGGAAAATGGAATTAAGTACACTCTACATTACACCTCAATAAGTACATTATTTTCAGGTGGATTTTTTTTTAATTTCAGTGTGACAGGGGTGTAGTGCAACTTAACTCCATGAAACTTGAAACTTCACTTTTGAATTTTGTTTCATCTTCACGCCGGCGTCTTCAAAAAGGGACATCACTTGATATTGACCCTGACCCACATTGCGAACCTACTGCACAAGAGAAGCTTGATCCTGTTACTCAACCTAAGCCTGAAAGTACTACTGCTCAAGCTGGAAGTGAGGTTGCGCAGAATGATGCTGGAAGATACCTTATAGACAGAGCAAATCTCAGTGATGAAGATATTCTACGGCTCTTGGATTTACCGTGGACACCACCCTCTAATTATAAATTTCCATGGTGCATGAAGAACACAATCGCAGTTTCAACCATGGATGACTGTCAAAACTCAGTCAGAAGCTATAGTGAATCAGGTGGTGGGCCTCTCTGTAGGCTCTGTGCTCTGTTTTCTGCTGGAATCTACTGGTGGTAGAAGGCATGGATAGGGTCGAAAACTTAAGCCACTAGTCTAAGAGCTGATCAAGAAGTACAAAAAGGCATTGGATATTTTCCGAAATCATAAACAATATTAATATCACATTGAATGCCTTGGAAAAAACCAAGGGATTCGGAGAATCAAGGGCACACCCTGAGACATCTATAATCAAGCAGTTAAAAAAAGCCAGTCTTGCAACAATACTAGAGGATCTGAAAGGGTTGGTTCCAGTTGTGAAGACAATATGTATTGTTCTGGGGATAAAATGTCCTTCCATTGCGTGGCCATTGAGATTATGGAAATCTCCTCGTGCAAGATGAAGATATTGAGCAACATGAAATATTCAGAGCCCTTCTTCGACTCAGGATCGATGCAGGTGACAAAGAATTGGAGCATACATTGTCAACTGCAGCAGGAAATGTCACCTACATCAGCAAAACAAATCAAAATGACTTGAGTGCATGGCCAGGTGATCATTTCAAAGGTTGTAGAGAGAGTTAATGAGGCAGACTTATTTTCTGTCTTCGTGGATGAAACGACTGATATCCATAAATTTAAGCAAGCCTCAATAAACCTTCGCTGTGTTGTGGCTGAGAATGTAACTGGAGAAGCCATGGTGAAGCACGTCAATGAATTAACATTAAAGGGACTTTCTCTCAAGCAATATCAAGGTCAAGGCTATGATGGAGTAGCAAACATGTAAACGAAGTTTAACGGTTTACAAGCTTACATCAAGCAACTTCAACCTCTTGCTGTGTATAATGCACTGTTTTAACCACCGCTTGAATTTTTGTTTCTTCAGCATGCGAAATCCCCTCCATTTAGAACATGTCTGTCAGTACTTGAATCAGCTAAGCGAATTCATCGGTTTGAACATATCCTCAATCGGTTTCCAGAGAAAGAAAGAAATTGAAGGAAACGACACTTTGTCCCACACGCTGGATTGGATTTTCAGAGAAATGTATTTGACTGATTTAGGCCCTGGAAGAGCTGTGCAATGATGGAAAGAAGGCCACATATGCTGAGATCAGTGCTTTGTTGGCAGCATGTACTTCTAGTTCATTCACTATCTCTCTGAACGATGCTGCTAAATGTTTTGCAAAAACAGCTGGACCTAGTGAAAGTCTGTAAAATTATAAAACAAACCTTGAAGTTGCCTTTAAAAGGATTAAGGAAGTGGAAGAGGAATTTTAGGAGATGCGTGCAGAAGTCAAAGGAAAGTCTCAAGAAATTTTTAAAGAGGTAGAAACTCTGGCAGAAGAAGTGAATGTGGAATTGACAATTCCACGGACAACGGGACAGCAATGAAACAAAAGCAATGTTCCAGGAGAAACTGCTGAAGTCTACTTTCACCGGTCAATCTTTATTCCTTTCACTGATCACTTTATTCTTCAGCTCGAACAAAGATTCCGGAACGAATTTCCACAGCTCCACCTTCAACAGCTCATCCCAACATGTTGGCATGAGCTCAGAGGAAAATGTAATGTCTGCGGTACACTATATGAGAAAGACTTGGACAATCCGATTTTTCAGGTCAGAACAGAGACCCAAAGATGGATTCGCAGAGCTAAAAGAAAATGCAAAAATGTAGATGAGGGCATACGTGTTGGAAATGGGGGTGCACTTCAAATATGTTGCCACACTGCTTCTTATAGTGGGCACTCTTCTCGTAAGCCACACGTCGTTGGAAAGGTCATTTTCTAATCTACGCTTGTTAAGAACTTACATTCACGCTATTATGTGTCAAGAGCGACTAAATGCCCTTGCGTAGGCTTTCGTTCATAGAGATGATGTGAATGTTGATATTAATAACATCATTGACGTTTTTGCCAAGAAAATGATCGATGGATCCTTTTTAATTAATTTGTAATTGAATTTTGATTGTTTCAGAGTTTTATATTCTTTCCTTAGAGAAGCGTTTGTGTTTAGTTGCTGTTTGTCCATTAATAACTTCGTTAAGAAGCTTGAAATTGACAGTAATAATTCTCTCACGCCTTTACTTCAGATATTTAGAAATTCAGATGCATGTTTATATTCATGCTTTTATATTGATACTTTTATGAAACCGGCACATTTTATTTAATTTACAAGTGTAAGAACAAAATCATTAACATATAAATAGTGTGTGTGTGGTGTGTGTGTGTGTGTGCACAGACTTTCTTCTTATGCGGCTGATAAGCGTCTTTCTTTTAAAGTCTTATCAAGATTAAACTTCATGCGGTTATTTCATTACTTGTCAACCTTAATGATCTCTTTAGTGGAATAAATACATGTCAACCTGTCAAGGGTTTCGCACTTCAATCTCTGGACACGCGAAGGCCGACCTGGTAGCCCCTCCTTCTCTAGCCTTGGCTTGGTGTTGGAGAGAATTGCTTTCCTGGGCTCTTCATTTTGGAATAGCTAAAGAATAGTGGAGAAATAGTAGTAAAATAATAATAATGATGATGTATAATTAGGTTCACTAACTATAAGTATTTCAGTAACAATATGATTATTTTCTCCTTTACCCTGTCGATCTGCACGTCTCTTCTTCTACCTCCCCATACCCC
The DNA here is from genome assembly GCA_023014485.1 of Bathynomus jamesi. Classification (NCBI taxonomy): domain Eukaryota; kingdom Metazoa; phylum Arthropoda; class Malacostraca; order Isopoda; family Cirolanidae; genus Bathynomus; species Bathynomus jamesi. Next base: position 1,222,943 of record JAJOZX010000004.1, on the reverse strand, counting down.
TCTGTCTACATGAACGTATCTTCCTCTCCCTCTCCCCTCCACTACGCCTACATGTAGTAAATAATAACAATAATTATAATATAATTCAATAAAATATAAATAGATGATTGTTGAAATATAATTATAAGATATATTCGAGGGATGTTAATAAATAAATAATAATAAAAATAAATAATTACATAAAGAACGTCAGAGAAATAAATAATAAATACAATAATAATAATAATAATAATGCATTAATAAGGAACAATAGAGAAATATAATTCAGAACAACTTTATGAAGTTTTACCCCTATCTTTCTTTGGAAGCTAAAGCAATTCATCACCTCTCAAACTAAATGACCTTTGAACCTTAAACGCCAATTTTAATGGCCTATCTAGATTAAATGTACTGATAAAAGATCTTTTTTTATGTCAATGTAATGATGATAAAGCAGAGTTTTCTGCCCGTTTACAAATTACCTTAAATGTCAACGTTTACAAATTCCTCTTTTACCCTCACTTTTTTCCTTCCCAAGCCCTTTCCCTCGTTTCTCTTCACACCCTCTGTCCACCTGGATGCTGAGTAGGCACCGTTCGCTTCCCGCCACATGTTGAACTGTATGATCAGAGACGCTGCCCCCCAACGACACCTTCAGGCAGCACCGTCCTTCTTCCCTTCATCCCCCAACTCGGCCCAGATGCGTACCATACTACTTGATCTAATTGAGTTTGAGCATCGAATTTGTGCTGTAGCGACAAATGACGGTCATCTTGTGAAAGTGTTTTAAACTTGCACAGTTTAAGAATATAAACAACCATAAACAACATAGTAATTAATAGGAAAAATTATCAATAATTTTTGTACCATTATTTCTTGGACACACTGTATATTCAGTAGTAACAGTTAATATGATCTTAAATATGTCAAAAGAAGATTGTTTACATTATTTGATCACTTTTTGGTTTATATTTAAAAAAAATTACTTTTGACCAACATTAAAAAAAAGTTCATTCGTTATTATTTTGCAAAAAAAAAAAAAAAAAAAAAAAAAAAAGCGCATCACCTGTGGCCACTTGAAAGCCTTGAAGTTAAACCTACCGAAAACAAATGAAAATATCTGAAAACAAATATAGCTGAGAAAATAAACCAAGAAACCTAATATCAATATAGTGAAATTCTTAGTTTTAGAAAAACGTGTCTTCGGTGCCAAACAAATATTTTGACATTATTAAGGAGAGAAGCGAATACACAAAATATTGATTATATAATCTTGTTTTGCACAAATTTAATTTGTAACATATTACTTCTATGTATATAAAAACATTTCCTAAAAATATTTTTCACTTTATCCAATATAACTCTTAGAATAACATATCAATTATATATTACTGGTCGTAAGTTTGCGGACAACTATATACGTACTACATATATACTAGAATGCTCCCCTGAGCCTTGCGCAGCAAAAGCCTCCTGAAACACATCCTACGGGGAAACTAGGAAGGCCGAGTGTGTTACTAAAACGTTCCTTGGTTCTCCCTTAGTGTGTATAATAAATTTGGTGCAGATTACCCTAGTCGTTTAGGGGGCCCCTTCCAATTCTCCCCCAGGGGAGGAGATACATTTCAGATCGCTTAAATATTTTTAGACAAAGGGCTTTCTTTGCAATTCGATGCACTGAAATCTTTTAATATTTATGCGATTAGCTGTTCTCTGTACATTCAAACTTGAATGGGGTTTGTATTTTAGGCTGCAAATAAGTTCTTACAAACTCACTGTTTGCGGGGTCATTTGCTGACTTAGATAAACTACCACTCATCTTAAGGAGACGATAAACAATTTAACGATTTATATTTCATTTGGTTATCCTTGGAATTATGGTTTTGTTGGCCCGGTGAAAACGCTGGCCACCTAACATAATTAGATGTATATTTATTTATCAAGCTTAGGTCTAAGATTCGACGTGAGCACCATCAGTGTCTCTGCAAATCTCAAATCTGTCCACTGCATTGCGGAACACATTCTCAAGCATCTCTGGGGTTATTTTAGCGACTGCCGCGACAATGCGGGTTCACAGATCCTGCAGGTCTGTAGCTCTTGTTTTGTAAACCTCACACTTTCTAAAGCACTATGTAAAGAAGTCTAATGGTGTTAAATCAAGAGATCGTGCTGCCCAGCGCCTGTTTCCTCCACGTCCAGTCCAACAATTTGGTAAGAGCTCAGTCTAATGGTGTTAAATCAAGAGATCGTGCTGCCCAGCGCCTGTTTCCTCCACGTCCAGTCCAACAATTTGGTAAGAGCTCATCAAGGTACGCCCGAACGATGTTTGCATAGTGACATGGAACACTGTTGAGAATGCCATCTGACCGAAGCTGGGGTTCGAGAAACTACTGAAGCATGTCAAGACAAATTGGCCGTTACCGTAGCTTCTGCAAAGAAAAAAGGTCCTCAAATCTTCGATCTTATACCCAACTAGACATTAACTTTAGTGGAATCTCTCTCTCTCATTCGTAGAATTCGGTTGGTTTTTCACTAGCCCAGATACAGCAATTATGACGATTAATTCTGCATGTGTGGAATGTCGCCTCATCGCTGAAGAGAATGTGGTTTAATAAGTTTTCGGTATGAATTTTTTTTTTTGATCAATTTTGTGCACATGGCGGCTCGGCTTCGATAATCCTCTTCGTGTAACTCGTATAACACTTGAATATGGTAACTTTTATATTTTAATGTTGATTGTAAAATCCTTAAAACAGTTGTTTTTTGTATTATGCTCAATCTACGTGATGCTGTGCGAGTTGACATTCTAAGATTTGTTTCAAAGGCCTCTTACCAATTCCACATTTTCTTGAGGTATCTGGACGTTCAGATCTTGCCTCACCATAAACAGATCCTGTTCTTTTAATTTACTGACCAGCTCGCGAATTGCTTTGTCTGTAGGTCCTGGTTTGCAAAAGCTTTCGAATTTTTTTCGAATTTCTTTGTACTTCTTCCCTTGGATACGTATTGTTACTACCATCACACGTTCTTGTACATCGATCATTATCTATGGCCTGTAGAAAATATAATAGAAATATAATTATTTCAGCAAAATAGATAAGAATTTTGGACCACCCTGTATATATATATATTTATGATAGAAGACCACAATAACCGCGGTTGATTTAATACGAAGACTGAAGTAAACCGCGTTTATTTTGGTTTTTATCATAAATTCACTGAAGGGTAACGAGTGCATTTTCTTCAAAAGCCTAGTATAAAGTGAATTCCGCTCAAAAGCTACACTTGAAAGGAAGTTTTTGGCTTCCTGGATGGTATTGTGGTAAGACGTCGGACTCGGGGCGTTGACTTGCGACGTCAGAACGAACCTGCCTTCGGGCTGCACGTTTTACTTCAGTCTTGTGTGTGTGTGTGTGTGTGTGTGTGTGTGTGTGTGTGTGTGTGTGTTTCGAAAGTCAGCCCCCATAGGTAGTTCAGATCATTTATCAATATTTTTTTATTATTACAATAGGTGTTCAAACTGCATGCTATATGCAGCTCTTTACACATGTACGTAGATTCTGTCGCGTACGGATGTAAGGACATTAGCAAACTGTTCCTCAAAGACACTAGCACATGCTACTAGTATATTGTCCTTCATATCATTTATCGTCCTTGGACGTGTTGTAAACAACACTCTTAAGATTACCCCCACAGAAAAATAATAATAATAATCTGAAATCTCTATGGGACCAGACTTTTGAAATTATATATATATATAGTGGTGCTCATAAGTATTCGTACAGAGAAATATTTCATTTATATTCAACTATTCGTCCTCATCCTTTGTACCATGCATAGGATAGTTATGGAAAGTTTACCATTCATTTAAAAAAAATTAGCAAATAAAAAAATATTTGAACCCCAACATATAATGTAAAAACATCAAAGAATGTCAGAAAAATAAAAAAATTTAAATATGAAAGTTTTCGTACACTTATGTACAAAATTATTTAATACTTTGTGTCCACTCTAGCCTTGAAGAATTTAAAATTTTTATTAGTAGTTGACCGTTTATTGATTAGAGACTGTTTGCAATTCTGAATTTTAGAATGTTCTGTGTCACTCTTCATGGAAGACGGATGAATGTGCAAGCCATTAGTAAGGAATGGGTCGTCGTAGTAAAGAGCTGTCTTCAGATATTAAGAGACCTGTTACTGTTGCACACGAGTCTACAAAGAGTTATAGGAAGATAGGAGAAGAACTTCGAATTCCATTTATGAACGTTGCTGCAGTTATAAAGAAATGGAAGGGCTTTGAAACAATCAAAACTCTACCATGGTGTGGACGACCTTGCCAGATTTCAGAAGGTACAGCAAGACAGATTGAAAGAATGGCTGCTGCGAATCCACGAGTGGCTACAGGTAATATTTGCCAAGCATTAAGACTAAGATCGATGTCTATGTACGTCGTACATTGAGAAAGAATGGGCTGCATGGAAGAGTTGCCCAAAGAAAACCTCTACTACGAAAAAGCGCACAAAGAACTCGTTTAAACTACGCCAAGGATCATCAAAATGATAGATTTGCATTCTGGAAGAAAGTTCTCTGGACAGACAAGACCAAAATTAAATTATTCGGAAACAACGAGCAGCGTTATGTTTGGCAGAAATCAAATACTGCATTCGAGTTAAAAAACATCGTTCCTACGGTTAAATATGGTGGTGGCAGTTTTCCCTCTTTGCGGATGCTTTTAGCCTTCTGGTCCAGGAAAGCTTGTTGTCATCAATGGAATTTTGAATTCGAAGAAGTATCGGGAAATTTTGAAAAAAAATGTATTGCCTTCAGTTCGGGGTTGCGAATAGGTCGCAGTTGGGTACCGCAACGAGATGATGATCGAAAACATAAAGTAAAAACACCATGAAATGGCTTTAACAAAACAATTTCAAGATTCTCGAGAGGCCCAGTCAAAGCCCAGATCTCAATTTAATCGAAAATTTATGGTTTGATTTGAAAAAAAGTTGTTCGCGAGAGAAACCTTTCAAATCTGAATAAATTCCAACAATTTTCTTTCGAATAATGGGCTAAAATTTCTATTGAGAGATGTTAAAACCTCGTAGAAAAATACCCAAAACGAATCATTGAAGTCGTTCAAGCAAAAGGTGGACACACAAAGTATTAAATAATTTTTTCAAATAAATGTACGAAAATCTTTACATTTAAACTTTTTTATTTTCCTCAAATTCTTTGCTGTTTTACATTATATGTTGGAGTTGAACTAATTTTTATATTTGGTAAATTTTCCCAAACGAACGATAAACTTTTCATAACTACCCTATGCATAGTACAAAAGATAAGGACGAATACAATTGAAATATTTCTCTGTACGAATACTTATGAGCACCAATATATATATATATATATTACATCACCTCACACTTTTATATGAATAACTATAATATGCTTAAATTAAGACATTAGATAATTAGCTATTCATTTGTTTACGTTATTTGTTATAGGCTTATAGCTGTTACTACATGATGTTTTATACAACTGTTTACCTTGTATATTTATTTTAATACTTAATTTGTAATTCATAGAGGAAATCAATTTATATTTTGATGCCGAGAAAAGGAATTTAACGTTGTTTGTGGAATCTCCAAATTTTCTCTGTAGATTCTGAACTCTCTTTTCCTCGTTTGCAACATTCATTTGAGGTCCCGCTTACAAACTGCTTATTTTGGGCTCCATGTGAAAATTCGTGACTGTGACCCCAGGTCGCTTTCTTTATGTAAATGTGGTTTCGTATAAGTTTCATCCTTTCAGTTCTGACGCAGGGCGTAAAAGTGTGGTGAATTAGATTTTTTTCTTTTTTACAAAATAGGAACGAATAGTTTCGATAGCAGAGTGTCAACTTACAATTTTTTTGTAAAGTTGTACCACTTATTTGCGAGCAATTCCTTTTTCGGAGAGAAAGCAGCAACCTCTATCTCTGTCCGGAATATTACGAAACCTCGCTATCCAAACGCGTTCTCTACAGAAGAACGAATTACTTTAATACTCTCGCATAACTCAAACATAATCTAACATAATCTAACCTAACCTAACTCAGTCTAGTCCTCCAAAACACAGTATTGTGTTTGTGTATTTTCTTCGGAGTTCCCGTTCTTCTTTAAAGTATTATTTTGAAGCCCATTTACTCGATCTTCGATCCATCATTCGCTCGTTTAATTAAATGGGACTCTCAACTGGTCGTTATTGCCTCGTGAATGACACTTTCATTACTCCGACCGTTATTAGGTCCGCTTTAGCTTTATGGCTTTGTCTCCATGTTTCGTGATAGTGTGTGGTTTATTTACTGCATCTCTACTTAGGACATTTTTGTACGTACAGTTCAGGAAAAAGTTCCCTTAGAAACAAAATTTCTAAAATATATAAATAATTATTAATTAGATTTTTTTGTTTCATCAGTCACCAAAATTAATAAAATATCCACAGAAGCAGAATATTACCAATTGGTAATTTTTTATGCTTTTCAGAAATTTAGTTTCTAGGCGAATTTCTTTTCCGAACTGTATATCTGAAATTATTATTATTTATTAATAATAATAATAATCCTTTTTAGCAATAACCTGTACAAAATGAATCCAGACAATTGCAAGAAGCCTTGTAATTTTCATTTATTTTCCAATTTTCTTACGTTGTTCATAGAAAGTGTTCCATAAAACTCCTTATTAAAAATTAACTCCTATATAAAATCCTACCCAAACAATCTATATTACATAATATCTAAAGATATGATAGAAAGTCTTAAATACAGTAAAATTTCTGTTATAAACATTAGGTTTCACTCTTCCCATTTTCTATAAGGATTATTTGCTAATTATATATTTATCAGTGAAGGTAAATTGATAGACTCTTGGAACAGAAGCGTCATCTAAAAGAATCGAAAAGCGAGGAATATATTGCGTATACGTATTTGTTCAATTGTTAATTTATAGTGCATTAATATTAAACCCTAAATCCTTTTGAGATAATCTCATGAAATTTATACAGAAGTTAGAGAAATTTTATCGTAATACACAGTCAACTAAAAAAATCTTTTCCTCCCATGCTATTTAAAGAAACTTTAGATTGAGCGAAATATAGAGAGACGACACGAGTTGAGGGTGCGAAAGGTGCCGTTTCGGAGGGAGACGAATCGAAAATGGCGGATGTGCAAGTAGAAAGTGCGCGCGTTTTTCTATTATATATTTACCTCAAATATTCTATGTTTCTTTCCATTTAAGTCTCGATCTTAGCCCGAAGAAAGAAACTAAAAAGGGGAAATTTCACTGAAGTCATTTCCCAACATGTTTATGCTCATTCCACTGCTTCCCATTTAGGTCATACTCGCTCGCACTCGGGTCATTGTAAATGTTAATCCCTATCGAATAAGCTCGCTTAGATAGTGTTAACTTTAATTCTAGATACGGATAGATTGAATTAGGGTGAATTTGTTATTTTAAAATACCATACATGTTGGTTCAGTATTAAAGTCCGGTTTGTTCTCAATTAACACCCCGTTAAGTAACATTAACTGCCGGTTATTAATTATTATTATTGTTATCATTATTATCATTATTATTATTCAGCTAAATGACGACTTCAGCTCGAGCGATGCTTTTCCAGTCAAAAATTTGAGCTTTATTCTCGCCTTAAGCGGTAAACGAGAGAGAATGGCACAAAGGGAAAGGGAGCTTCGAAAGTTACCAAATTTGCAAAATGGAAACTTCAGTCTCAATTATGTTCCATACTTAACCATACTACTTCTCTCTCCCTCCTTATATATATATAATATATATATATATATTATATATATATATATATATATATATATATATATATATATAAACTAATGACAATCAAGAACCAACTGGACCGTGTTCTTGAGTGAATTCCCTAAAGATCATGTAATATGGCTATGAGGGTAGAAGGGGAATAGAAGGCAACACTCTCGTTCATCAAATCCCCCAAAAATAAGGCGGCATACTGCAGAAGTGTCGAACTATGGTCGACCCGGAATAGTTGTTCAAAGACAACGAACGTAACAGAATTCATTGTGTATTTATACCACAGTAATAACAGAGTAATTACTAAATTTTAATTTAAAGAACCAATTTTTTGTACTTGATTTGATTTGAAGTGAAATCTACTCTTATGATGTCATGAGAAATTGAGAATTGAAGCTTAATTAAGCGTTGTTTGCACGATTACAGTTTATGATCAAACTTAAATTTCCTCAATGAAGTATAGCGATGCGAAGTTTAAAATTCAATTTTTAAAAAATATCTATAATATAATTAAACAAAAACGGGTAAAAATAAACTTGACAACGAGGATGTCTTGGCTTTTAAATAATTACTTGAATGGAGTATCTTAAGTATGTGTGCAAAAGTATGCGTGCAAAAAATAAGACTGTCATTTCCCGTCGGATCGAAACTCCGTTTTGATTTCGTATCAAGTTTTGGCTCATTGTCATTTTATTTTAAAGTGATCGGAAAGAAAGATTTCCTCGATCGAATGTGTACAGTTCCGAAAAATAATTCCGGAAACTAATTCGCGTAAATTCGTTTAAGATTAGTATAATTGGCCACAATTAGTTTTGAACTGTTAGTTGTTTATATAAATTTTCATATTCTGGTTTCATTTGCTACTTCAAAACAACGTCACGTGGTCTACCACTTCAGAACTACGTCACATTCCTATGTAGTTAGAAAGAAGTGCCTACAGTTCAAACGCTTCGCCCCTCCCCCTCTCGCACTCTTTCTTTCAATTACTATCCTTTATACGGGGTGTCCAAGAAAGGGCTGAATAAAAATTCATCTTTTCAACAAATTCACTCGAGCTTAAACGATTTGCGATATCTAATATCCAGACTAATCGAGTTTATATTAATTATATACTTAAGTTTAATTATTAATTAATTAATTGTAACGATTGTGTTTAAGACCTCGTGTAGCTTATCTTTAAACATATCTGTGGAAGTATTGTTCACTACTACGTCAGACAGCAATTATTCTATGCTTGTTTTGCGTAAGTGAAGTTATCTCAAATACTTGTTCTATACATCATATTTTTGTTAATTTAATGTAATTTTAATAATTAAAATACTTAAAATGAATGTAAATGAGTGTGTGTGTGTGTGTGTGTATATATATATATATATATATATATATATATATATACAGGGCCGGCCTTAGGGCAAGGCGAGCTAGGCAGCCGCCTAGGGCCCCGCGCCTAAGAGGGCCCCGCGCTGCCAGCGGGGCTGGACAAATAAATTTTTTATATATTTCGCTTCCACCAGATTCCCCGACTCACGCCGGCTGTCATAGGAAAGGGGAAAATTAAGGACAGTTTTAATGAAATATAAAACCATTGCTCTAAGAATATTTTTAACAATTCCTGTGACGGTAGCATCAGGAGAAAGAAGCTTCTCAAAATTAAAATTAATTAAAAACTGCTTTAAGGTCTAATATGGGCCAAGATAGGCTAAATAACCTTGGAATATTGTCAATTGAACATGAAGAAGCGAGGGGTTTAAATTTTGAACCCCTTTTAATGGAATTTTCAGAAAGGAAGGTTAGAAAAATTAATCTTTAAAATATATTATAAATTTATAAAGTATGGTATTTTTTTAGTGTTTTTAATGAAAGCATTTTTTTTTGTTATTCTTAATATTATTAGACAGATGTCTACAATAAATGTATAGCACTTCAGATTATTTTTTTGCCTTTTTACGATGAACTAAAATCTTTTCTGGAGTGGGGCCCCGTATTATCAAAATGCCTAGGGCCCCGCACTTGTTAGGGCCGGCTCTGTATAATTATATATATATATATACACCTTTCAACCTTTCAAAGGTTCCGTGCGATGATTCCTCATTTCACGAAGGTCAAGCTTGTTGCCCCTCCTCTCTATCTCTCCCCTCCTCTTCCCTCTCCTCCGCCCCTCCTCTCCTCTGTCTTTGATATATATATATAGGGAAAAAGAAAATATTATTTCAAGGTCTTTCGTGTATTCAGCAGTCCACCTCGTCGTTCTCTGACGAGGTGTACTTCTGAATGTACGAAAGGCCTCGGAATCATATTTTCTTTTTCCCTGTGGGTTTGCATCATTCATTCTTTCACGTGTTTGTGTGAAATTCATCCCATATAGATAAGGCAGACATGGTTGTAAATACATTTGTAATAAATTAATAATTAATTACTTAACTATATAATTAACAAACTTGATGACCCTGGCTATTAGGTGTCGCAAGGCGCTTATACTTAAGTCAATTTGCTTGAGAGAGTAATCTTTTTTATCTCAAATGTTTCTCGGACACCCTGTATGTTATATTTAGTCTCATAAGTGTGAAGAAACACCACAGTGCTTTACACACTTATTTCCAAGCCACACTTCTAACGCTAAGGAAAATCCATTTTACGAAGGGTGGAAACAGTAAAAATATGTTAAGAAATGAAACTAAAAAGTTAATCGATACCCCAATAGTCCATATAATAAATAGTAATAATAATAATTAAAGTTATGAGTTACGGAGAGAGGTACCTCATAATTTTCCACTCCAATAAAATCGTAAATTTAACTGAAATTAAAGAAATCTTTTTATATCTCTCGTTTTCTCGTCTTGGAAAGATACTGTACAGTATATTAAAAATTTGTTTACCTTTCTTGCGTTTAATTAGTACAGTTATTTTTACAGTATATGCCTATTTATATATACAGTACTGTATACGGATGCGTATGTTACACGTGCGAGGTGTATAAATAGTTTAGGACAAGTAGATTACTGTAGCATTTATGTTAGAATGTTGTCGAAATTACGCTTCCACACTACACATTTATAGTCGTATATTTTCCTCGTACATAAATTTGAATGAATTCTGATTAACTTAATTAACATAATGAAAGGACATCATCACCTAACTGGAAAACATTTTTAGGCATATGTTTCTCCAAAATGAAACTAGTTTTTTAAATAATTGCTCAATTCACGTTTTAATTGAGGGACACGGCAAAAAGAACCAAATCATGGTGCGGTTGTTGGAAATCCTTGTAAAGAGTCGAAAAGAGCGAACAGCAGCAAGTCCATGACAGCGAGAGCGAGTGGGAGGAGCTTTGCATTGAGGGTGACCTCGATGAGCGTTAAGCTTTAGTGTGACTTTGGATGTGAGTTTGAGGGGACGCACCTTGTCGTTCCGAAGGAATGAGGGGCTACCACGTGGTTCCTCGTTATGCTATGCGTTGGTTTTCTTCATATTCTTCCTAGTGATTTTATGGCATCTCGCGTCCCTTGTGATACTCCTATCTCCTCAACATCCTCGCAAAGCCCTTCTACTTTATGTAATTACTCCCCTCCGCATTTAAGTTCTTCTACAAACGTTGTAACTACACCAACAACTAAGATAAAAAGCGATAGCTCTTCATCCAGCCCACGTACATGTGTCCCTGAAGGCTTTATAGAGGAAAAAGGTTTAGTATTAACTAAAAATATGGACGACTCGGTGAAGATTTCGGTCCCAAGTACGCATTCGTCAGAGTCCCCAAATGTAACTCCCCAGTTCTCTAAGTCTGGTTCTACTGATCCAAGCACCTCCTCAAGCCAGATACATACCGTCCCCGTATCTTCCCCCGTTACCCCAAAGGAGGACAAAAGCGATGTTCCACCTCCCCCTACAGGAACTCCTGATAAACAGAAAATAAATAAAACCGAAGGAATTACTTTGGAATCCGTACCAATAAATAAAAATGTTACTAGTTCAGTTTCACGTACAGACACTCCTAGTGCTCATACATTAACTAGTCAAGTTAAATCTGCTGAAAGTGTAACAAGTTCTAAAGAAAATAAATCTGATGAGCAATCCCGTGAAGGAAGTTCTGATATTAAACCATCCACAACATTATCAACAGCAACAACAACCACAACTACTACTACTACCACTACTGCGGCAGCGTCTAGCACGAAAGGAAAGTTCTCTGGTCGTATCCCGAGACCACCCCATCCCCATCGGCTTATTCGCCAACATTCATTAGCCGCAGTTCTCGGACTCTTTAGATCATCAAATAGAGATGAAGTGAGAGGCGTTTCCTCTGAATGGAGAACCGTCAGGGAAGAGCCCGAAGATCATGAGCGTTCATCGGGGAACAACAATTCTCGATCTTTTTCAATTCCGTCATCTTCCGCGCCCCAATTGCCTCATCAAGTGACAAAAAGGAGGGTGAGAAGAAGTTCTATTCACACTGACTTTGCCGATGGCACTTATATTGTAGGTTCAGTGCCGGCCGTTTTAGCGGTGAAAAAGAAACCCGTTGATAATGATCCGAAACCTGTAACTACCCGACGATGCTCCTTAACACTTCCTTATGCGAATTTATATGGGTCATGGCAAAGTACCATTTCGCCCCAAGGGACTAGGCACACAAGTGCCGACGCTACTACTGGAAACTTGATTCGCAGAAACCAAGCTTCAGTAGAGATGTTTCACATCAGTGACAATGTTAATTTCCGAAACAACGTTTCTCAGAACTATCTGCCCAAACAGACCTCACTTTCTAAACAAACTTCTCTGTCAGTTCCATCCAGTTCTGAATTAAAAACATCTCCTTCAACTCTTCCTTTATTGCTGACAACGAGCAACTTGGAAGAAACTGTAGAGGAGGAGGAAGTCGATGACTCTGATGGTGACCATAAACAAAATAAAGACTTTAGTGCTGACGTTAGTAGTGGTAAACTAGTAATAAAATTAATGGCATGCACATTTCAGAAAGTACCTATGAAAGATTTTGGTTCGGAGGTGAGAGCGACAATGGACATAGAGCACTTTCTACAAACTGCAGTCCTTCTCATCGATGTCCAGGAAACTTCTTTAGAAGGCATTACTGATCTCCTTCTGGAAAAAGTACTCTTGTCACAAGATGAACCATTGTGCTCAACCACTGAGGCAAAGTCTATTCTGTTCACACACGATACGGGTAAGTGCATCAATTTTTTATTTTAAGTAACGATAGCCATTTCTAATTCCTATATCTTATAGTAATTTCTTAAAAATCTAAAGGTACTGTATTTATTTCTACCGTATTCTCAGTATGTTATAAAATTTCTAAACTTATTAAGAATATAATTAAATTTAAAAAATATCTTCAACAAATAAATTATTTGTTTTTCAGATAATTCCCTAAATGGCCACTTTTCTCTCTTACGTTAAAAATTTTCTCCCTTTATAAAAAATTATTCTAATTATATTCTCGCTAAGTTTCCAATAATTAAGCTGACATTTATCATCTGAATAATATAAAGGGGTGTGTGTATATATATATATATATAACACGAAATGGACCACAAGTCCGGTCCTATATGTACTACTTATTAATTCAGTAAATTTTCAAACTGCAGTTCGTGGAGCAGTTTCGTTTATATATATATATATATATAATATATATATATATATATATATATATATATATGTATGTATGTATGTATTAGTCAATTTCTACCACAAATTACTACAGGCATTGCATAATATTCTAATAGAGACGTTGGCACACTCCTTCTCAACGTTCTTTTAATTCTTGCTTATTGCATAGCCGTAATTTGTAAACCATAGACTTTAAGTAATCTCGCAAGAAATTGAATATTGGAAAGGAGCGTGCCAACGTCTCTACCAGAATGCCACGCAGTGTCGGAAGTAATTTATGGAAAATTGACAAATGTAAATGGCTTCATGAACTGCATTTTGAATACATCCTACATAGTGCTGAACGTTTGGTTCACCCTGTTTACGTGATAAAATATTGAGGGCATTAATCGGTTTGTATAGTCGTTGATTAGCCTGCTTTCTCGCTGAGAAAAATTTTGAATGTCTGCTATAGCCTGGAAGTGGGTATTTTGGCCTTGTTACGTCAGTTCACATTCGAGTATTTTCACTTGTACTGGAATGAATTTCGCAATTAGACACGTAAAATTAATAAATGATATAACGCACAGGGAGAGATGAAAAGCGATTCCAAGACCTTACTAGTAATTAACAACAACGTCAGGAAATATATATATATATATATATATATATATATAATATACCTTTCAAAGGTTCCGTGCGATGATTCCTCATTTCACGAAGGTCAAGCTTGTCGCCCCCTCGTCTCGAGTTGGCCTGGTGAAGTAGCGGGTTGATTTCTTGTACTCTCCACCTCACATAACCAGGTACGCCCGGCTCATCGGGGATTGTTCTGAGCCAGGCGTCTAATCTTCTTTTGAAGATGTCCACTGCAACACCATTCGTGTTTCTTAGGTCTTTGGGCAGCTGATTAAACAGTTTTGGTCCTCTCACAACAAAACTACTTTCTTTAAGGGTTGGTTAAGGATATTCCTTGTCTCGCCTTTAATTTGGGAACGCGACAAAGTCTTCCTTTTCTACTTTCCACTGTTGTTTGGGGAATTACAGGGTTCAGAGTAAGATTAGGGACTAGTTTCCCATTATTTTCCAAGTGTAAATAATGGTGTATCTCTCTCTTCTCCTTTCCAGTGAATATAGGTTTAGTTCGCGTAACCTTTTCCATTAATTTAGTTCTTTGCACCCCTTGATCTTGGTTGTGAAGCTTCTCTGAATCCCTTCTAGCTGTTTAATGTCTTCTTTTTTATATTGGGATGTTAGGACCTAGCAGTATTCCAATTTGGGTATGATCAGTGTTTTCAGTAGAGGAATCATTAAATTCCTATCCCTTCGTTTAAAGGTTCTCAGTATCTGCCCAGTTATTATCTTTGCTCTGTTTACTGCTATCTTATTTTGTTTCAAATTTCGCATCATCAGTCATTACAACTCCTAAATCCTTTCCTCTAGAATTTCTCTGAATTTTCTGTCCATTTGGGGTATCATATTCCATGGATTTTTAGGTCTTCTCTTTTCCGTACCGTAACAGCTGGAATTTCTCAGTGTTAAACTCATATTGTTGTTTTCCGTCCACTTGTAGATTCTGTTCATGTCGGTTTGTAGAGATCCTATATCTTCTGGGTTTCTTATTTTTCTACTGATCTTTGTGTCATCGGCAAAGGATGTTACTGTGCTGTCTCTGGTAACGTCCTCATTTATGTCAGTTAGCATGATTATGAAGAGTAGTGGAGCCACCTCGGAACAGTCAAAATGGGAGAGTTTACTCGCACGTCCAATGTAAGAATGAAATACCTGATAGCAGACTTTTTGTAACCAGAAGTCGTTTCTCAGCTAGTGTCATGGTGTCAGTTGGCATATCAAAGTTAGGAAAAACATCCATTCATTTTATTGAACCTGGTGTAAAAGTCAATGCATATATTTCAGTTTATGCATTATGATTCCATGGTCACACTTGTCGAGCGCTTTGGCAAAGTCTGTGTATATTACATCATAGTTTTCATTACTTTCAAGTGCATCAATAATGTTGTTGTAGTGTTTCATTAGTTGTGACAGGTATGATCTGCCTGACCGAAACCCATGTTGGTTATCATTGAATTTTTTCTGAGTTTCCAAAAAGTCATAGATTTTCTGTCTAACTACTATTTCAAATATTTTAGTGAGATGAGATGTAAGCGACACTGGCCTATAGTTTTTGGCCTCGGATCGATCTCCTTTATATATTGGGACTATGTTCGCGCTCTTAAGTATGCTCGGTATTTCTCCCGTGTCTAGTGATCGTCTCCATATCCAATATAGGGGCTCAGCGATTGCATTCTTGCAGTTTTTGATCAGTGTGGCATTCCATTTATCCGGTCCTGCCATTGAGTGTGCTTTTAGTTTCCCTATAACTTGTGTAATATCATCCGTCGTAAAGTCGAAGTCCGTTATACTTTCCTCTTGTAGTTCTTCAACGAACGCGTTTCTATTGCATATCAGTTTGTCAGTTTTTGGGATACTGAAAAATGATTCATACTGAGCTCTTAATATTTCGGATACATCTGTTAGATCATCAGAAAAAGCACTGTTCTCGTTTTTCAGAGGTCCGATAATCGCATGGTTTTTAGACTTCCTTTTTGCAAAGTTACAGAAGTACTTTGAGTTAACCTTTAGCGCTTTTATAGCGTCGTCGTCTTCTTTTTCTGTATGCTTCTCAATTAGTTCCTGTACGACGTCATCGATACTCTGCAGTTTATCATTTAATATATTTCTGATGTTGTTATAAATGCAAAAACCTTCACTTTTCTACGTGAAGGTCAAAATATGATAATAAAAACCCACTCTAATAGACAGAGTTTATTTCCACAACAGTTTCGATGCCCACTGGCATCCTCTTCGGGTGGATACAGAAAAACGAAATTTCGTTTTTCTGTATCCACCCGAAGAGGATGCCAGTGGGCATCGAAACTGTTGTGGAAATAAACTCTGTCTATTAGAGTGGGTTTTTATTATCATATGATGTTATCTTTAGAGTTACTTAATTTTGCAGTCACTTTTTCTTTTTCGGAACAATGACCTCTTTTGTCTTTCGAACCTGCTTCTCTTTCCTCTTTGTTGTATTTTTGGGACATGTCTTTCCACAATTTCCAGCGTCTTCTCCTCTAAAGTCATTAGCATCTCTTCCGTTGTCTTGGCCTCGAAAATGGTTTTTCATTCTATTACTTCAATGCTGAATGTATATCTTCCCAGTTTATAGCTTTGAAGTGAAAATTTAAAATTTCAATTTGCTTCTTTGTTGTTCGTGTTCTTTCCTTTCCTGTTGCTTTTATATTGGTTATTTCAATAATGTTATGGTCCGATATTATAGTTGGGGATATTTCTACATTATCAATTAGGTTGCTGTTGTTTGTGAATACCAAATCTAGGCAGTTGTTTTTTCTTGTGTTTTCTGTTATTTCTTGCGTTAACATAAATTCATCAGCTAGAGCTAGTAGCATTTTTACCTGCTCCTGGTCTTCCCGTGTGCCCCCTTGTCCTGGTGTATACATATATTTTTTCCTATCCTTTTATATTTCATGAATGGGAAATTAAAATCACCACAGAGAAAAATATTTGAAGTTGGAGAGTGTAGATCTTTTACCCAGTTTCTTACCTCTGTAATGGAATCTGAAAATTTTGAGGTTGGCATGTTTGAGGGTTTGTACATTACAATTAGTACCATATTTAATTTTTCAACTTTTGCTGCTACACATTCTACGTAGCTGTTTGAGGTACTTGGAGTCATTTCTGCCATATGCCTTTCGCGTGTGTAAATAGCACATCCTCCTTTACGTCCCACTGTTCTCTCTGCTCGGAGTATGTTAAAGTTGTCAATTTGTATTTTATTTTTGCCAACACAGAACCCAGTTTTCACAGTTCGCCTGGCAATCCTTTCGATGAGTTTCCGTGAGGCATGCAAAGTCTGCTCCGGCTTCTTGCACGAGTCCTTTCAGGTGTAAAACTTTGTCAGGGGAATGATTTGATTTAAGGCCCTGAATGTTGGCTAGGATTATTTTTATTTTTTCTCTATCGTTTTCGCATACAGGTGGTTCCGTTTCCAATGGTTCGTTTTCCAATGGTGGTGCCGGTTTCGTTGCCTTGTGGTCGTCCGAGAATTTGCCTCTTTTTATCTTTGTCGGTACCTGTTGTCCCGATAACGCATGAAGTGTCTTTGTGCGTGCCTTCTGTCCGGCTCTCGGATTCCTATATTTGTCAACTGACTTTGTATTTCCTGGATAGTATTTACCAGCTGAATTGTGTTGGTTTCCTCTAAAAAATTGGTAGCCTTCTTTGATGTTCGTTTTTCCTGTTCACCCGTTCCGTTCCTTTGAAGGTGGTAGTAACGGCATTTTTGTTCGTATTTGCACCGCCCATATCTTGTATAGGTGTTGCAGACAGTAGGATGGTGGAACTTGCACTTCTTTTCAAATTTGAAATATCCATTTGTGTAGTGAGTGTTACATAATGTGGGAATGGCATAGATGCATTGCCCATCCCGATATCTGCAGTTCCCTTTTGCGTAGTATTTATATTTACATATCGTATTTTCTACGCTTCTACTTCTTGTTATCATATTATTTTCAATGTTCATAATTTTCGTATTATCATTATTTTTCTTTGGCTGTTTATTTCCTACGTTTTTAGTTATTATCTTTTTATCATTTCGCTCGTTCGACAGTTTTACTACCTTGCAACTTTTACTTATCTCTTTTACTTTATATATATATATATACTGTATATATATATTTTAGGGTGGCCCTTATTTTTCGAAATTGCAAATTTCACCGTCTCACCCCCTCAATATATTCCATTTGACAAAAAAACAAAATGTGCAAAATCTCAAGTAATTATAAATATTCTAATTGGTCCCGCACAAGGACCCAAATTTAGTTAATTATTGAAACATAAATACACGAATTTTTTATTAGCGTTCCATTATAAGGGCAAATAACAGCAGTTAAAGAACAGCATAAACTAAAATAGACATTGACTACTGATTAATTAGAAACTGAATTGAACTAAACATTTTAGGACTGAAAGCATAGTAAAATGGTCTAGTAGGGATGGTTGCTTATGAGGCCCCCTTAAATATTAATTGATTTTAATAAAACTTCTTTGATACATGTTCTATATTAATAGGAAAAAAATGCGGGGTTGAGACCCCCAAGTTTTGGTTGATTGGGTGGTTCAGTAACAAAATTTGGGGGTCTCACCCCCGCATTTTTTTCCTATTAATATAAAACGTGTACCAAAGAAGTTTTATTAAAATCAATTAATATTTAAGGGGGCCTCATAACCAACCCTCCCTACTAAGCCAAATTTACTATGCTTTCAGTCCTAAAATGTTTAGTTCAATTCAGTTTCTAATTAATCAGTAGTCAATGTCTATTTTAGTTTATGCTGTTCTTTAACTGCTGTTATTTGCCCTTATAATGGAACGCTAATAAAAAATTCGTCTATTTATGTTTCAATAATTAACTAAATTTGAGTCCTTGTGCGGCACCACTAAGAATATTTGTAATTACTTGAGATTTTGCATATTTTGTTTTTTTGTCAAATGGAATATATTGAGGGAGTAAGACTGTGAAATTTGCAATTTCGAAAAATAAGGGCCACCCTAATATATATATATATATATATATATACAGGGTGTATCAAAAGTCCGTTCTTATGGATATTTTGCTTTAATAATATTTTTTATTTAGAGTTTAGATAATTGACGATATGGGTGGTTATACACACCAAGGAAAGGTGGAAATTGTTTTCGTACGTGTTGCTGATAGAAGTCAGAGGCAGGCTTGTCAGTTATTCCATGAACGATACCATGATACGTCATTGCCACGTCAGCGAATCAGGGTATCGTTCATGACGGCTTGAGTGACACTCTGGCTTCTACCAGGAACACGTAGCAAAACAATTTCCACCGTCTCTTGATCTGTACAACCATTAACCGCCCATATCATCAATTATCTGAAATCTAAATAAAGAAATATTATTAACGCAGAATACCCATGAGGACAGACTTTTGATACACCCTGTATATTAAAGTTGAAAAACCTAGCTAAACTACTCGTTTCTTATCCTAAGTCCTTGAAAAAGTGTTTTTCCTTATTAAATTTCCTGTCAGTTGGTACCCATTACCACTTTCTACGTGAATTCTGCCAGTTATAGAGTTTGTCAAATTTTGGCATACAATAGATTAGGTCATCGCCAAAGCTAATTTCTCTCCGTGAAGGCGGCACGCTGTATCTAAAGGAATCAAATTGGTGACTAAATGTTCAACGTCTAAGCAAACGCATAATGCAAATGCAAAAAATCCCAGCCCACATATTCGGTTCTAATTCAGGAAACTAACCTTTTTATGTTAAGTCTAGTGATGCAACCTCAGGTCCTTGGACTTCCGGACCGCGGACCAGTTATATGCTTATTTCATAATTACATCACAAACTGTGCCAGAAAATTATTCGAGCGTTATTTGATTTACATATTAAAGGAAGCAAGTAGTTTAGATAAAATTTACACTATATATTTGGATAAATTGAAAGATAGTGGTCTCGACGGGTCCGGACCAGTTTATTTGTATCATTAATGTTAACCTTTTTAGACACTAGTTACCAATGTCATTACGTCAAAAACTCGCATATTCGTCAGCAAAATATCTTTAATTAAGTACCAGACCTAACTTTTATGCGAGAAATTAACATATAGGGGACGGAACTCATAGTAGGCCTAGGTATAATTGGAAGAAATTCACGTAGAAAGTCGTAATGGATATCAATCGACAGAAAATTTGATAAAGAAACTCATCTTTCCAGGGACTTAAGTTAAGAAGTGAGTAATGTAGGTAGGAAACGACAAAAACCAAAAATTTTTAAAATGCCAAGCCACCCTAAACTTCGAACCTCACTGGTACAGGGTGGTTACAAAGTCCTTCTGCAACTTCAAACTTTAAGAACTTTTGATGCATACACGATAGAAACAAACTGTAAACGGCATATAAAAGCATAATTATTGAAGTTAATACTCTGTTACAAACTTCTAGGCTTCAACATAACCGCCATCTTTCTCGATACATCGTTCAATACGATTTTCCACTTGTTTAGAAACATCCTCCAGTTGCTGCCGAGTGATTTCACGAATTGCATTTGTGATCCTAACCTTAAATTCAGTCAAAGAATGTGTTTTTGATCAGTAAACAACACTTTTAACGAAGTTCCCTAAAAGTAGTTCAATGGAGACATGCCAGGTGAACGAGGTGGCCAAGCAATTGGTTCACTTCTACCGATCCACTTGACTGGGAGGTCTTCATTCAAGAACTATCGCACATTCATAGTGGCATAGTGGCTGAGAGCACCGTCTTGCTGAAAGAAAGTGCTATCTGAAAGTTTTAATCATTACAGTTTCCCAGCCATTGTCTTGAAATGTACAATAATTCTTGAAAGAAGTCCTCCCAGCCAAGTGGATCGGTAGAAGTGGACCAGTTTCTTGGCCATCTCGTTCATCTGACCTGTCTTTATTGGACTGCTTTTAAGGGGCCACGTTAAAAGTGTTGTTTACCCATCAAAACCACATTCTTTGGATGGACATAGGGCCAGGATCACAGATGCAGTTCGTAAAATCATTCAGCAGCAACTGGAGGATTTTTTGAACAATTGCAAAATCTGATTGAACGATGTATCGAGAAAGATGGCGGTTATGCTCAGGCTTAGAAATTTGTAATGAAGTGTGACAAAAACTTTTTTATATACCGTTTACAGATTTTCTATCATGGTACATCAAAAATTCTTAAAGTTTAAAGTTGCACAAGGACTTTGTAATTACTCTGTATACCTAGTGATGTGACGTGTTTTATTTTGGGCTGGTCTTTTTCTCCCCCCCCCCCCCCGTCCTCACACACACACACACACACCAAAAAAAATCGAGCCCCGAGAAACCGGTTTTTTTAATATTCTCCAAAAGTAATTTATTTAAAATATAAACATATATGTCAAACCTTAGGATTATTTTAACTCCTCCTGTTAATATTAAGAGTAATTTGGTATGAATAATTTTTGGAGCTATTGTTTTATATACGTTATCAATATCGGATCACCTGAAGATCAGGGCCCCCAGCCTTCGTTAACGAAAATATCACGACCTAACCTAACCAATCGTCAAGGGCGTGTACAGTTGACCTAACGATTGGTTAGGTTAGGTCGTGATATTTTCGTTAGTTAGCCTTATAAGGCTAAGTAACGAATGCTGGGGGCCCTTATCTTCAGGTGATCCTCAATATCTTTAAAATTAAATTAACTGTGACTTAATAAAATTCATAAAGCGCCAACATCAGAGAGATATTTTCTGCATAAATAATGCAGAAAACCTTCTTTGGGTATATCCTATATTAAGACCATATTAACTAAAGTTCATGATGTTTAACTCATTAGTTTAATCTATAACAGTAATTACATATTAATAATTACATGGATCATCTGAAGATCAGGGCCCCCAGCCTTTAGTTAGCTTTATAAGGCTAACTAACGAAAATATCACAACCTTACCTAACCAATCGTCAAGGACGTACAGTTGACCTAACGATTGGTTTGGTTAGGTCGTGATATTTTCGTTAGTTAGCCTTATAAAGCTAACTAGAGAATGCTGGGGGCCCTGATCTTCAGGTGATCCGACATTTCAAAATTCACAAAATTGGCACAGTGAAACGTCCAATGAAACGTCTACTTCGAAGCAAGTGTAGTTGGGCTGGTGATCCAATTACATATTAATAATTACATATTAATAAATAACTTCCCTGTTTTGATCGCTAGAATTCTATTAAAAATGTAGAAGAGAATTGAAGATATTGGAGATCCTCTAGGCCTAGGGTAGGGGTTACCAACAGGCGGATCGCGGTCCAGATCCGGATCGCCGGGAATAAACCCATACTCTGATTAATTATAAGAATTACTTTAAAATATTGGCAAACGTTGATATTTCGAAAGAATCAACCTCAAACTTTTTAAATTCTTTTTGTAAAGTTTTAAATTTAGTTTTCATTCGGGAGATTAAAATTGGCGATTTTAAGTTGATTTAGATAAAACAGACGTGGACACATCACGAAATCACTCCGGAGAAAAAAAATGTGGGGAACGGACTTTGCTAGAGTTAGGGAATTGCCATAGCGTTCGCACTAAAATGTGTTTTTTTCCCATCGTTTCGTTTTGGCCAAACCGTACTTTTCGATTGCGCTCAGTATTTTAGGTTCTAAAATCTACCCGAGAGTTTAACTAACCTAACCTTTCCTAATGGAGAAGTGAAAGGATATAGTATCTTTTCTTTGGCCCAAACGAACTAATATAAAATGAACACATTCTAACCAGTAAGTTAAAATTTTGCGCAAACGCTGCAATTCGGCCTAGCTCTAACATTAATCACTATAAAAAAAATTATATTTTACACCCATCCTGGGTATTTTTCTTTGTTTTTATAACATTTAGCGGATCTTTTCGGTTTTAGGTCCGGCATTGGATTTTTTCATATTTTTGGTATAGTATAGACGTAGATTTTTAAGCTGATTCCATTTCCGCAATCCGTTTCTTGGAGAAATAAACACGAAAAAAAGTTATGTGCAAGTTTACGTTTACAGGTTTCCAGAACACAGAACGGAACACAAACAAAAGTCCATCATGGAACGGTGCGTACCACACCGACGCTTGTTACCGCGTCATGTCATGCTTCTTCTTACACAGTTTTTGGCGTAGAATCACATCGTTGACTTCAAAGAACGTAACAGCATCTTTCTCGCTGTTCAAATTTGTAAACAACCACTTCAAATTTATTTCCGACATAGTGCACAATATGAAATCTGAAAAATATGAAAAAACATATGAATATACAAACAGAAGTAGGTTAGTGTAGGGTAGGTAGGGTAGGTTAGATTAGGGTAGGCTAGATTAGGGTAGGTTAGATTAGGGTAGGTTAGATTAGGTTAGGTTAGGGTAAGTATAGGTGGATATCTGAATACATGTTTTGGGCCATAACTTTTTTCGTGTTTATTGCTCCAAGAAACGGATTGCAGAAATGGAATCAGCGTAAAAATCTACGTCTATACCAAAAACATGGAAAAAATCCAATTCCGGACCTAAAACCGAAAAGACCCTATTTAGCAAGTACTTTATTGGCTTATACTTATCTATATAAAATTGGTTTGAAATTGAAAAGATTAAAAAATTAAGTCTGCATTATAGCCTGTAGGTCAAAGTATAATAATTAACAAAGTGTATTTTATATATTTAAACTATACATGCAGAATATTACTTTGTTTTTACAATATATAACAAATAATTTATTTTCCATGTAAAGCGAAAAAACTTTTTTTTTGCAACACTGGGTACACTTAAACCGAAGTAATTAAAACGTTATATTCAGAAACTTAAGATCTTTAACAAACATATTTGAAAACCAAAGTCACTCTATAATTACAAAACTAATAATCGAGCTTTAAAAGCAAACAAACTTCAACACTTCTTCCACACGTTTTGTTAGTAAGCAGCTGATGGAGATTGCTGACGTTTTGGTACGGAGCCGTGTTTGTTTTAGTAGAATGAGATAGCCTGATAGAGTATATTCAACAGCAAGAGTTAATTATGATCGTATGATATAGCAAAACGTTTTTCTTTTTCATCACTTGTAGGTTATTTTAAATAATTTTGAGGGAAGAGCAACCTGAGTGGTCTATTTTTTCCTTTAACCCGAAAAAGCCAGCGTGGCCTATTACAATAAAAGTACATTTGTTTTTCGGGAAATGATGTCTTTTATTGTATGTAAGTTAGTTTTTATTATTGTTCAGTAATAAATTGTTTGATTCAGCCTACAAATGCAATTTTCATTATGAGGTTACGTAGACCCAACATAGTCGCTATATGTGTGGTCCCACACTGGCCTTCTAGAGTTAACGAACTTTCAAGAAACACGTCACATCACACACACACACACACACACACACACACATATATATATATATATACATACATATATATATATATATATAACATGTGTGTGTGTGTGGCGTGCAGTCAGGGTAAGCGGGGCATGCGCCGCCTACCCAGTTAAAGGTCAAATTACAAAAAGTCAGTATATTACTACAGTAATCGAAAAATAATATAAAGTTATGATGCTTGTATAATGTGTGTGTGTGTGTGTGTGTGTGTGTATTTGCAGTTACCGCTTACGCAGTGCGGTGGGTGTGTCCACTGATTGTTAATGTCCACTGATTGTTAATGATAAGGCTGGAGTCACCAAATTATAATCACTCCAGGGTCACCAACTTATAGTGGCCTACGGATCACCGATTTGATGTGGCTAAGAAAGTAAGCTTACTATAATTCACTCATCACTCAAGGAGCTGGTAATAGTTTGACCCAAATACTTAAACTCTTGTACTTTCTCAATTACTTCCCCATTCATTTTAAACCTTATATCAGCTGGCTGATTACAGCTTTTAGGATGAAATTGCATAACCTTAGTTTTTGTAACATTAAAAAGAATATCATGTTTCTGCGAATACACTTCGCAGACTTTTAGTAGCCGATCCAGACCTTTAAAAGAGGGACTTATTAACACCATATCATCGGCATAAACTAAGTTATTTGTCGTTATGTTATCTATACAACATCTCACTGTTGCCTCATTAAGTGAAGCAATTAATCCGTCAATATACACATTAAACAGCATAGGGGAGAGCAAGGAGCCTTGTCTCACCCCGCAAGAGGAGCCAAAACACTCGGATAGTACATTGCCCACCTAACGGTGAAAGATTGGTGGGAATACCAAAATTTCAATACGTTTAATGTGTACATGGGAACCTTCCTGTCTTCTAGTTTTTTAAATACAATATTGCGGTTCACCCTGTCATATGCCTTACTTATAGCTAGGAAACAGCTATAAATAGTTGAATTACTGTCAATGTATTTAGATATTTTTTCTTTAAGTACATAGATACACAGGTCAGTTGAGTGGGACCTTTTAAAACCAAACTGATTAGGAGATGTCCATAGGAAATCATTTAATCGGAGTAACAAGAGTTTTTCTAGTAGTTTCGAGAAGCAGGAAGCGACAGCAATAGGCCTGTAATTATTGCTGGACAGAATGTCTCCGTACTTATTTTTGACCATGGGCAAGAGATATACCCTCATGAACTCTGCAGGATATAGCTATGAGCAAGCATGTAGGAGCAATGATATATGCAGACATACTACGTCATTGGCATATTTTAAGTGCTCATTCGATAAGTCATCTACCCCTGACGCAGAACCAGTCTTTAACTCTTTAATTAACCTCTTTACTTCAGGAAATATCAAATTATTTTCCCTTCTCCCTCCCACAATCGTTTCGCTGCAATCTATCTTAAGATTATCCCTACTCACACTGTTAAGAATGTTAGAATAGTGTTTTTTCCACAGCTTTGCAACCCCCCCCCCGACACCCCATCGATTGTCGGAGGGAAGACATTTTTGACACCCGTTTGATTCTTAACAAATTTCCAAAATTTGTTGTTATCGTTATTTATGCGAGCTTCACAGGCTTTTGATGCTGGAATAGACTCTTCTTCCTGTTTACATCGCCTTATGGCCGCCTTATACTGACCCCTACTTCTACACATATTCATGTATACTGGTCCTAATCTGGGTCTACCATGAAAGCACCACAAATCATAGGCGTCTTTCGTTTCTCTCTTCAGGGGGCAATAAAATCATTCCAGCCAGGAATAATCTTAGTATGATAGTTGTAAGATTTAATGAGGGGGCTTTCTGCTTCTCTTAACAGGGGTATTATCTTACTATAATACCCATCTATGAATTTACAGTGAGAATCATTTGAGCAAGGATTATTACAGGCAAGATGCAAAATTTCTAAATTATTAAAGAGACGACTTGTTCTGCCTTTGTATTCTATTCTCTGTTGCATATTAACATTGGACCAATCGACGCGATTATTTTTACCTATTAAGTTCTTGTTAAGTCGTGTTGCTCATAAATTGGTAAAGTTAATTAATATTTCTAATGGTCTATGATCAGAAAGAAGGAAATCATGCGGAATATGAACTCTAACAATTCGATCCTTTAGATTATTACTAGTGAGACAATGAGAATAAATAATGACGCCTATTGATAACAAAAATATGAAGGTACGGTACGGCACAGTATATGGATTAGGTCGAAAAGTGTAATGCATTAAAGGGGAGCATAAACCATAAGATGCAAGATAAGTAAAATATACGAATGAACACAATAACAGGGTGATACAAAAATACAGTATTGGTACAACACTTGAATAGGCCTACTGCCGTCTTAATGAGAGGGTTAGTTTTCCGGTTGCTTGCGTACACTTGGATATAGCCTAATCGCGATGCTGAGATTACACTGTGTAGGCTTCGCGAGATTTGCTTAACACGAAGGCAAAGGAAGTTTACCGCTTACCGTTCGCCCTTGATGACCTTGGAGACTGTAGAGGGCCTGTTGAGATACTTGTTGAACGGGCGCCGAACGAGTTGTGGTGAAGGATGAGTGAAGAGCGAAATGGGTTTGTGGCTTGTAGCTTAATAGGAGGTTTACGGACCTGAGCCTCGAAGGGTGCTTCTGTAGTCAGGTTGGCCTTGCCGGCGAGAGGATGAATGTTGACAGCCGGTAGTGACTTGTGATAAGAGGCCAACGGAACGCCTACAACAGTGATGTTCTTTCTTGCAGGATGGAATTGTAGAGTCGCCTCAAGTGTTGCTTCGTTCTTGTATAGTTGAAGTGTGACTTGGGACTGAGGCCGGCTGGGGTCGAAACGGCGCTAGGTGGAGAGAGTAGATTCACGAAGAGAAAGTAACGAGCGGAGTGAGAGCCTTACTTGATGATAGACTTCGTGTAGGCTCGACCGGAGCCTTGGGGGAACAGCAGGCCGCTCTCCGGCGAAGGCCGGAGAGCGGGTGGCTTGACGAGTGGTGCTACTGACGAAGGTGCTGAGAGTGAGACGTGACGACCAAGACGAGAAAATGGCAAATGAGGAGCGAGAATGATGTGAGGAAGAAACTGCATTTTATAGGCCTTGGTGACGTCCTCTGGTGGTCGCTTCGGGAAATACCACAGAATCTGTGTTTCCTGTGTCGGCCAGTTTCATGCCGACGTGTATCGCCTTTGTTTTGATCCCATGATGTTTGAGAATGGCGGGGAAAAGGAATTTCTTTGTCTGACCGCTATATATATATATATATATATAGTTTGATGTAGACATACAGTAATTTGTAAATTAGAAACGGAACTTAAACATGTGATAAAAGAATGTGTTAATTGAGCTCCCTTCTCAAATTCTGTATTTCAAAACATGCCTTTGTTTTTGCTTTTTTTGGCGAACTTCAAAATCCTCAAATTCCACAGTTCACTCGAAAATACTCTTGTCATTTACTGAAGAGAATTCTTTCCAGTTTGCATAACTAGAGTATTATTATTTTTTATCTCGACAAATATGTCGTTTAAGATTTGTTGAATAGACTGAAGTTTATTGGAATGTTGTCCGCTCTCATTTTACTCTATGCAAAACAAACACGTGTGGAACCATTGAACACACCGTTCGAATGTATAATTAAGATTCCGATGTTCTTTAAAAAAAAAAAAAGGGAAAAACAAAAGAGGATTATTTATATTATTGATTTTGTTGTGTATAAAAATAAAAGCAAATAGCTGTCACTAGCGGAGCGACCCGGCCTTGCCGGGGTGGATGTTGAACGCTATATATATATATATATATATATATATATATATATATATATATATATATATATATACAGGGTGTCCCAGAATTATCTGTACAATTTTTGGCTGTCATTAAAAGTCAACCATGAAGTGTAGAAATTTCCAGTTGTCCCATTTTACAGAGAATCTCATTAAGTTTTTTCTGATAACAAGTTTTGACAAGTTTTTTAGAAATTCCAGTGTGTCCGAACATTATCTGTACAATTTCATCTTTTAATAAAATTCTTGACAACACGTAAAATTCTTAAACAAGATTATTTAGAATCTGTATTTTCAAAAGTTTCTTTTGTTAAAGTAACGTTGTTACAAACATCCGATATGTGCACCATTAGTGATTCGCAAAACATCCAATCGATACTCCAAATGTTGCCATGTACGCTGCAGCATATCCACATCAATTCGCTCAATAGCAGCTGTGATTCTTGCTTTTAAATCATCAATGTCTGTCACCCGCGTACATTTCTAAAAGACTTGTCAAAACTTGGTATCAGAAAAAACTTAATGAGATTCTCTGTAAAATGGGACAACACTGGAATTTCTACACTTCATGGTTGACTTTTAATAACAGCCAAAAATTGTACAGATAATTCTCGGACACCCGGTATATATATATATATATATATATATATATATATATATATATATATATATATATATATGCCCGGTTAGGTAAATTGAATGCCCAGTTAGGTCAACTGAATGCCCGATTAGATTAATTAAATGGCCGGTTAGGTCAACTGAATGCCCGATTAGATTAATTGAATGCCCGGGTATGTTAATTGAATGCCAGGTTAGGTTAATTGTACACCCTTGACGATTGGTTAGGTTAAGTCATGATATTTTCGTTAAAGCCAACGAAAATATCACGACTTAACCTAACCAATCGTCAAGGGCGTACAGATGACCTAACCTGGCATTCAATGAACCTAACCGGGTATTCATTAATTTTACCATAGGTTTCGTAATGATCTTGATGACGTCATTTAATGTTTTAAAATTAATTATTTAATTTATTAACACCCACGTGCACAACCTCGGGACCTAATCAATATGTGTGTGAAGTTTCATGTTTGTAACTGCTTCCATTTTGGAGTTATGGCTGATGGCTGGAACACACACACACACACACACGTCTTTTATAAATAAACAATAGACTGGTACAAATTTATAACCGAAAGACTTCCGAAAATCAACAATTTTTGATAAAGAAAAGGAGAAAATTGGTTTTGTAGGCCTAGGGGCTCCGAAATTTTCATAAAATGGAAAATAATTGCTATTTTCTTATTTACAGCGACAGGCATAATGATATTAGGATACCTAATAGAAATTTTGTAATATTTTAAAGTGGGGAAAATAACTAATTCTCTAAAAATGATCTTCAACTATAAAAGCGCATCTAATCAGATAACTTAATTAACGTATTTCTATGACAACTAAAAAATAGAATGATAAATCAATATCCTATCAAATTGTTTGCGTATACGTAAAATTATTTGTACAAAAGCCACAGTAATAAAACGCACAAACGTCACGGTAAATAATTTCGAGTGTGGCTCGTTTAACTTTAAACGCGTGTTTATTTAAATTGCCCGTTTTAATTATGTAATTTTTTGTATTGAATCGATAAAGAAATCTTTTGTGAATCGAAAAAATTTTTGTGAATCGAATGATATTAAAAGTTTAGTAAATATTGACTTATTTTGTGCCAAAATTATGATTAAAAATTAAAAATTAAAAAAATGCGTGTACAGGCATGGGAAGAACTGTACCCCTAAAATCGGGGAAGGAATTATGTTAGGGAATTTTTTTTTAGCATGGGCACTGCACAATAAAAAGACGTATCGAATGGTGAAAACCGCATTGTTCTACACCAATTGTAGCGACCTGTAAGTGTGCGCAAAAAAACTATATATATATATATATATATATATATATATATATATATATACACAATATAATATATATATATATATATATATAATATATATATATATATATATATATATATATATATAAGGCTTCATTTCTGAAATAGTATATTAGATATATGTATCAGTGGCGTTCCTGCCTTTTTCCAGGTGTTTGAGGTGGGGCCTGGTTCCAGGGGGTTCCATTGGACGGAATGCGACTGTTTATATGTATATATAAAATTAGTCCCAAGATTTCAACCAGAGGCCTTTTGAGTAAAATTCGCTGCCGCTGACCACTGCACTACTACAACGTAAAGTTGACATGTAAAACATCTCTGGAAGCGAAAGCTTTGTGTTCCATCCGGTGTTGAAATACGCGCCAGCTTGTTAACTCTTACCTTGTCATGCTTTTCATGCGTGATATATATATATATATATATATATATATATAATATATATAATATCACGTATGAACACGCATGACTTTGCATAATACAAAATCGGTCTCACCAGGATTCGCACCACCTAATGCCAAACTGAGCTCTTATTTGGCACTTTCCTAGTTCCAAATCTTTTCCTGAATGCCGTTTGGCACTTTTTGCAACATTTCACAATGAAAACGCGTTCTCGGAGAGAACGACATGTCGACTGTAACGGTATAACCTGTTCAGGAAACGTCCTTTACCATGTTGTTATTATTATTTTGTATAAAGTTGAAAATAATAATGCACAGTTTTCTGAAGTTTAGACAATATGTCATGTTTAGATGGAGCTCAGTTCTGGAAAATTTCACCATGATAAGTTTATTAAAATAAAACTTATGGTTAAATCTTCCATGAATACTTCGGCATGTTTAACAGGTTATATATATATATATATATATATATATATATATATATATATATTATATATATATTAATATATATATATAATATATATATATATATATATATAATGTATGTATGTATGTATATATATATATATATATAAATATATATATATATATAATATATATATAATGTATGTATGTATGTACTGTATATAAATAATAATATGATAATGCAACTAGACCGGTCCGGATCGATTCAGACCGCTATTTTTCAATGTTTGTAAGTACTGTATATATTGGGAGTTTTAGCCCAACGAAATATTTTATTACTCTTTGTGTGACTGATGACATACCTATTCCTATCATAATTTACATTTATAACCCGAACAGTATTACTAATGTAGCTGTAACCTGATGATTTATAAGCCTACTCTATTAATCTAGAGTAATTTTTCGAAATCCCCAAACCTCGGTTCATCTTCCAAAAACCTGATACATAGAGTAGTCCCTTTTCTATTCAAATGCAGTCCATCCTTACCTTAAAGATCCCTCTTATTGAGGAAATCATCCCATAAATAAATAAGTTCGATTGCTTCTTCGCTACAAAGCTGTTTTACATTATTTTATTATTTCAGCTTAAAACCATACTAGCAAACTTCATGTTTACCCCAACTCTTGGCAGAATACTCACTGCAAGATACTTGCTCTTTCTATTTTTTAAATTATCACTTCTCTATACCTTTGTTATATTTCTTCAGAATTTTCATTTACTATTTGGAAACCATACCCCTGCACACTTATTCTATAATTTTGGTACAAGCTATATAATACCAATCATTACAACCCTCGCATGCACAGCCTTATCCCTTTTCCTAACTTCTTTTCGACAAACCTTACACTCGCAGTCAAAAGACATCTTAAACACTTGCTCTTCATCTCTGTTTACAACTTCATACCATCCAAGAGATAGCTTAGGCCTTAAAATTGTGAACTATTAGGGCCTAACTAGGCTAATCAGTTTAAGAACTAGTCTTCCACTGAATGGATCCCTGGATCTCAATAAATTCTATGATAAATTAAGCTTAAAGCTTTAGAAATTGAGTTATTTATCTTTTATTAAACACAATAAACTAAAACTTGTGGAATTAATACTACAATTCTTGGAGCTATTGAAGAATATGGACCCCAGCCTTCTTTAATCAGGCTTATAAGGCTAACTAACGAAACTATCACGACCTAACCTAACCAGTCGTTAGGTTAACTGTACGCCCTTGACGATTGGTTAGGTTAGGTCATGATATTTTCGTTAGTTAGCCTTATAAAGCTAACTAAAGAAGGCTGGGGTCCCTATTCTTCAATAGCTCCCAATTCTTTGATAGGGACTAATTTGTCAAAATTTATGGAGCACAGCAAAGGATATCCTTCCACTTTAATGCATGCTGCGTGCAATGCAAACAGAAATATATTTTATATCTCGTGATTTTTTTTTAAACATATGACACTTTAAAAGGTTTGTGTTTTTTTATTAACTGAAATAAAAGCATGAAAATTTTGCTATACCTTCTCTACACATGGGGAATTAGTTCCCTAGTGCAAAACACGCTCTATGTGATGTCCTTTCAGCTCCTTAACTATTTGCACACGAACAACAAAATTTTGCTGTACTCTGGACAGAGTATCCGTTGAAATCTGAGAAAGTTCTTGTTCAATTGCTGCTTTCAGTTCTTTTATTGTGTGTGAATCCTGTTTAAGCACTCTTCTTCTTTCTCTTCGCCCTGTTTAAGCACTCTATCCTTTAAATAGCCCCCCAGATAAAAGTCACGAGGGTTTAGATCCGGTTATGGTGTAGTGACCATGATATTCCTTCATTATAAACTGCAGGAAATCTGTTGGACAGGGCTCTTCCGTCGAAAGCATCGCGTAAGGAGTGAAGCACCTCATTACTAGTGTGAGGTCTGGCTTAGGCTATGCAACTCCTAATTCAAAACGATTGTAATATCGAGCAAATTTTTTTTTTTAAATGTTTCCTTTTTATTTTGGTTAATAAAAAAATACAAACTTTTTAAAATGTCAAATGTTTAAAAAATCGTTCGATACATGCAAGCAGTTTCTTACTGAATTTATTATTTATTTATAAGAATGTTCAATATTTTTTAATATATAATAAGAATAACACTCGAATGCATGTTTCTGGCACAATTTGTCACTTAATTGTGTGAAATAAGCATATTTGGATTCTCGACGGGTCCGGACGGGTCCAAGGAATCTCTTGTTGCATCTCTCTCTCTCTCTCTCTCATATATATATATATCGGTGGTGCAGTGGTTAGTGTCGCTGACTACGAATCCACCGGCCCCGAGTGCGATTCCTGTTGACGGCAGTCGGCACGCAGCAAATCCAGCTGTTCATCCTTCCATACAATAAATATTGGTTGGTAGATAAATGGGTACCGTGGGTAGACTAATGGTTGAGACGCTAAGTTGCTGATCGTGAGATCGAGTCCAGGCGAGGACTTTGTAACTTCTGACCACCCATAGTGAGTCATGGTTCGAATTCCACGTTGAGCTGAAGGTCTAAGGTGGAGCAACAAGCTTCACCTTCATCAGAATGATCAATTCGGGCGGAAGCAAAACTAAGGTTAACCAAGGTTTTATATATTATATATAATATATAATATATATAATATATATTATATATATATATAATATATATATATAAAGAGGAGCTGGCTAGAAAGGCAAAAGAGAAGACTATTCCGCAAAAGAAAGAGAGTGGAGGCGAAGTTAGGAAACTGCGGAGATAATGACAGGAAAACAATAAAAGAAAAACTGGAGGGTATCGATAGGGAAATACAAGCTCTGATTAAGGACCATACAGAGAGGGAAGAGGAAAAGGCGGTAGAAGCAATAAACGAAAATCCAAAATACTTCTATAGCTATGCAAAAAGGAAAACAAAAACGCGCGCCGCTATTGGGCCCTTAAGGACGGGAAATAATGAACTAACCGACGATCCAAAAGAAATATCTGATACATTGAGAGCTCAATATGAATCAGTTTTCAGTACCCCAAAAAGTGACAAAGCGATACCTGACATAAATGCATTCTTTGAAGAGGAATTGCAAGGAGAGTATATAACAGACTTTGAGTTTACACCAGAAGATGTAGCGAGAGCTATAGGACAAATGAAACTACATTCAGCTGCAGGTCCGGACAATTGGAACCAGGGCCGTAACTGGGGTTTAGAAATTAGTGAGGTCCAGATTTTTTTCGAGCGCGGCGGGACGAGCAAAATTCAGACCAAAATGACATCTACAAACACAACCCAAGCTATACACTAAACACAAAACCCTTGTCTATAATTAAATACTGTACAAAGGGACCTGTTAGCAAAAATACTTGTATTAAAGCTGCAGCAATATTTCACGGTTCAGTCTCTTTTTTTTTTTTAGGAAATAATTACCGAGGTCCGGACCTCGGTGACCTCATAGGTAGTTACGGCCATGATTGGAACGCATTATTGATTAAAAACTGTAAAAATGAAATAGCTACATCTTTATACTGGATATGGAGAAGATCCCTAGACACTGGGGAAATACCGAGCATCTTGAAAAGAGCAAACATTGTCCCTATATATAAAGGAGGGGACAGATCTCAAGCAAAGAACTATAGACCAGTGTCATTGACGTCCCACCTCACCAAAGTATTTGAAAGAATAGTTAGAGAGAAAATTTATGACTTCCTGGAGACACGGGAAAGATTCAACGAAAATCAGCATGGATTCCGGTCAGGTAGATCATGCCTATCACAACTAATAGAGCACTACAACAATATCCTAGATGTATTGGAAGGCAGTGACAACTACGATGTTATATACACAGATTTTGCTAAAGCTTTCGATAAATGTGACCATGGTATAATAGCACATAAAATTAAAGACATGGGAATAACAGGCAAAGTGGGAAAATGGATCTACAACTTCCTTAGTGATCGTCTGCAGGTCGTCAAAATTCAAGGTATATCATCATTAGAATCGGAAGTACGCAGCTCAGTACCACAAGGGACAGTACTGGCCCCACTCCTGTTCATTATCATGCTAACAGACATAGACAGCGGAGTAAACAGCAATAGTATAGTAACATCCTTTGCAGACGATACAAAGATCAGCAGAAAAATCAGCGATGTACATGACGTGGAGGCCTTGCAGAGGGACACGAACAAAATATACAAATGGTCAGAAGACAACAACATGTCATTCAACGCCGAGAAATTTCAACTCTTGAGATATGGTAGAAAAGAAGAACTTAAACAGACTGCATATTATGCTCCAGATAGACAGGAAATTCAGAGAAGCATGAAAGCGATTGATCTCGGGATAATAATGACAGATGATGCGAAATTCGAAACACAAAATCAGATAGCGATAAATAAAGCAAAAAGAGTCGCCGGACAGGTTCTAAGAACGTTCAAGAGAAGGGACAGGACAGTAATGATTCCCCTGCTAAAAACACTGATTATACCAAAACTTGAATACTGCTCAGTTTTGACGTCCCCATATAAAAAGGAAGAAACTAATAAACTAGAAGAAACGCAAAGGCATTTCACAGCCAAGATTGATTGATGGCTGCAAAGAACTCAACTACTGGGAAAGACTACGTAAACTAAATCTGTACTCACTGGAAAGAAGAAGAGAGAGGTACATCATAATCTACATATGGAAAATGATCGAAAAACTGGTACCAAACCTAAAACTAAACCCAATTACCATTCAAACAACACTGGAAAATAGGAAAGGCAGAATGTGTAGTGTTCCCAAATTAAAGGCACGACAAGGGACCTCCTCAACCCTGAAGGAAAATAGCTTGGTTGTCAGGGGGCCAAGACTTTTCAACTAGCTTCCTAAGGACCTCAGAAACGTAACGGGGGTCAAAGTTGAAGTCTTCAAGAAAAGACTGGCTGCCTGGCTCAGGACAGTACCAGATGAGCCGGGCGTGCCTGGCTATGTACGGTGGAGAGCGCAAGAAAGCAACTCGCTCCTCCACCAGGCCAGACCTAGAGGCGGGGCCACCAGCTTGACCTCCGTGTGAAGAGAGACCAACGCACGAAACAACATAAGGTTCATAAGGTAAGGTGTATATATATATATATATATATATATATATATATGAGAGAGAGAGAGAGAGAGCCGCTTTACCTCCGAAGCTAGGAAATACACTTTTTATTCTTACAATTTTCAGTAAAAAAAAATTACTAAAATATTTCAAGATACTAAACTAAATAAATTTTACTTATCGGTTTTTTAAAAACATTTGTCAATTAGTGGTGGGTCTTAACGGGATATATATATATATACACACACACACACACACACAAAATTCGCTCTCTTTTTCAAGTTTAAAGACCTTCTCCCCTATTTACTGTGTTCACGTGTAGAGTATTTGTTTACATGTCCACGTTATTAAGAATGGCGATTACGTCTGGTCTACCAACAAAAACTTGGGAGCGCGTATCTGAGGTTATAGGGATATTTAATGATAGGACTTTTTACACTCTAATGACCCACAATGTAAAACTTCTCCTTTATTTCAAGATTTTAAAATACTGTGATGCTCCTAACAGTCAATCCTTGTTAATATTGGAATCCTTCTTTATACAGGGTATTCAAAAAGTCGCACTATAGTTGGAAAATTTATTTATTTACAATAAATGTATAATAAATAAATTTTACATAAATTATACGTTTATTGTAAATAAATAAACTTTCCAAAACTGTAGTGCGACTTTTTGAACACCCTGTACATCACAAAGACTTAATAATCACTCGGTTGCTATCCTACTTCTTTCCCACTTTTAATTGTATATACCAAACAACCAACTAACCTTTCAACCAACTACTGTGTGTGTGTGTGTGTGAAGAGACAAATCCGATTTGAATTAAAAGTGAACATAGACAATTACGAGTGAACATGGACGAGTAATGTTTATTACATGTACTTTATAACAACTGTATATTCGATGCTGTTTAAAAGTTAAAAAACAAGTTGAAACTAGTATAAACCAGTTCAAATTGGATTTGTCTTCACTCGCGTGACGAAAGTAGTTTAAGGCAGTTCAAATCAGATTTGTCTCTTCTAATAATATATCTTCAAACACTATTCAGTTTCACTTGTTTTCCTTGTGTCTGGAATCTAGTCATGCAAGATTTTATTCTTAAGTTTAATGAAAATTTACTTTTAAATTTTGTTTTTTTATCAAATTTAGGTAAGATCATTGTTTTGTAGGTTTATGGTTCATTTCTCTTTTTTTTCTTTGTTTTATTCCATGTAGTAAGTTTGGTTTCAGTACTTTCATTTTTTTTCAATTTTTTTTACTTTTAAGGAATGCTTTGATAATGGGTTTTGCGCAAGCTCAAAATGTCGGCTTAATAATAATGTTTCAAGCTGTTTTGACCAGCTTATTCCAACTATGTATTACGTTTCCTAGAAATCTCTCTCTCTCTCTCTCTCTCTCTCTCTCTCTCTCTTCTCTCTCTCTCTCGAAGCGATCGAGGAACTGCGTGCGGACCTAGGTAGAATAGGAGAGTGGTCCGAAAAATGGCAAATGCCGTTTAACGTGGGTAAATGCAAAGTAATGCACATTGGCTATGCCAATCCCAAGTCGGACTACTCAATGTTGGGGAGTAATATCCAGGCGACTGATTTGGAAAAGGACTTGGGTGTGCTAATTAGCAGCGACCTTAAATTTACCAAACAGTGCGTAGAGGTTGAAAAGAAAGCCCAGAAGCTGTTAGGTTATATCAGGAGGCAATTTCAGTTTCGGAACAAGGAGATTGTGCTCTCTCTGTACAATTCCCTGGTTCGGCCGCACCTGGAATATGCTGGGCAGTTTTGGTCGCCCACCCTCAGGAAAGATATTGAGAGGCTGGAGCGAATGCAGGCGAGGGCCACAAAGTTAATCCCTTCCGTTACACATTTGGGCTACAATCGACGGTTACGCGCCCTGAACTTGTTTTCGCTGGAAACTCGGAGGCTGCGCGGTCAACTGATCGAGGTTTTCAAGTTCTTACGCGGGTTCAACGATGTCGATTTTAGAAGCATGTTTAGTTTAAATGATAACCCAACTCGCAACAATGGTTGGAAGTTGGATTTGAAACGGTTTAGGACTAGTGTGTGTGGGAATTACTTCACGTATAAGATCTGTGACACATGGAACAGGTTACCTTCAGAAGTTGTGAACAGTTCCTCTGTGGATCAGTTCAAGAAAAGGTTAGACCAAATCTTGCACACTATTTGAGTGTGTAGAAAATTTTCCGTGGCACCCGTTGCCATTGATACCTCCTCGGTATGGGCCGCAAGGCCTTTTGAGGTACTTCTTTTCCTTGTAACTCCTTGTATCTCTCTCTCTCTCTCTCTCTCTCTCTCTCTCTATATATATATATATATATATATATATATGTATATATATATATGTGTGTGTGTGTGTGTTATATAGGGTGCGGTATAAGTCGCTTTACCGAGAATAATGAAATTACCTTGTAAAGAATCATATTTATTATTTATTACAGAAATTGTTCCACGTGCCCTACATCATGTTCAATACACATGTTGCATCTTTGAACAACGGCCAGAAACCTCGGGATTTTGATCACATGAAGACTTTGATACGCCAAGAGTTCGAGACGTTGAATAATAACAAAGAACTGTGCCGCGCTATTTGGTGTTCAGTGGTTCAAAGATGCAACGTGTAATGAACATGATGGAGGACTTTGAACAATTTCTATAATAAATATTATTCTTCACAAGCTTAACCCTTTCATACCCAAATTAAGTCGAAAAGTAAAAAAAAAAAATTGGGATATAAAAATCGTTTAGTTGGACCCAAAATAACTGAAAAATATATTTTACAAAGTTTTATTGTTCATAATTAATAAAATACGAAATGTGTTAAATTTCACACATTGGGAACTGGAAGGTCTAAAATTGCTTCCAAAGTTAACGATGAAAATTTCACACACACTGGGCATTAAAGGGTTAACGTAGAATCTGAACCACGACCCACCACGGGTGGTCAGAAATTACCAAGTCCTCACTTGGACTCGATCTCACGATCAGCAGCTCAGAACACCTGTGTGAGCTACGCACTGCCTGCCGTCAGCGAGAATCGAACCCTGGGCCACTGGATTCGTAGTCAGCGATGCTAACCACTACACCACCGATAGATATATATCCTTCCATGTGTATATATATATATATATATATATATATATAGAGAGAGAGAGAGAGAGAGAGAGATTGTAACAAAATATTAGAAGAAACACGTAGATCAGTTGGAGAATACCAGAGTAAATAGAATAAATAGCGAAAAACAAGTGGGAAATAACGATAACAGACTGGTGTTATCTCCGAAAAAAGAAATTAAACAGCAAAAACAAAGGGCCTGAGTAATGTGGAAAGAACTGTATGCATATACTTTGTAAAGAGCTTTTGCAGATGTAAGGAAGGACAATGTATATATGAGCACCCCACCATGTGCAATTTACTATAATAACGGGCGCTGTAAATTTGGCGACAGCTGCGAATTTTATCATATCACCATTTGCAAGGCAGGGGGTCTGCAGATATGGTAAGAAATGCTACTATCATCATCTCCCAACAAACTCAAGAAATAATAGGAAAAAACGTCAAGAAACCTATGAACCATAGGACTATAGGACCATAGGACCACAGGAATACAAAACACGTGACACTGAAGGAAATGGAATTTGGAATACACGAAGGACAATACAAACAGGAAACATAAATATAGTCCTGACAAATATGCAAGGGCTAAGACCGAACCACACAATAAACAAAGTTTCATACCTGCAACGATTTATGGAAGAAATAAGGACTAACATCGCATGCTTCACAGAAACACATCTTAAAGACTGCCAAGGAGACTGAAAACTGCAAATACTGCATAAATAAAAAACAGAACAAAAAGGCAAATAACAAACAAACAAGACAATAATAATGAAATTAAACAGCTACGTGGAGCTCTTAGAGGTAAAAATTGAAAATCTTAACGTGATGCTAATAGTCATCTACAGACCTCCGAATACTCCAGCTGCAAAATTCTCCGAAGTCATTGCCGACTTCAGAAACCTAATAAAGTCCTTACACACCCCATCCCCGAATATGATACTCTGAGGTGATTTTAATTTCCCATTTATAAAATACAAATGAACGGGAAGAAATGTATATCTGCACCAGGACAAAGGGACGCACAAGATGACCAAGAGCAAGCAAAAATGTTCATAGCTCTAAGAAATGAATTTATATTAACACGGGAGGTAACGGATAACACCAGAAAAAAATAACTGCTTGGACCTCGTATTCACGAATAACACCAACAAATATCTCAGAGCACAACATTATCGAGGTATCCACTAATATGGCGAGAGCACTAAAAGAAAATACTCGTACTAAAGAAAGAAGCAAATTTGAGATTTTTAACCTAAACTCAAACTATAAATTGGGAAGAAATCAGATCCCATATAGCACAGAGTGGAAACAGTCTCAGAGGATAAAACAACCGAAGAAATGCTAATAAACTTGGATAAAAAAGGACGCTGGAAATCTTAGATATGTTCCGGAAGTACAGCCAAAAGGAAAGAAAAAGGAAAGAGGAACTATTTTGAGGGGCAAAAGCGAACACTGTTCCTCAAGAGAAGGAGAGTAGCCACCAAGTTAATTAATTGTACAGACAACAACACCAAAAGCGTGATAAGAGTAAAATTAAAAAGTATGGACAGGGAAATACAAGCCCTAATTAAGGGGGCCATTCAGAGAGAGAAGAGGAAGATGCGATGAAAACAATAAAAGATAACCCAAAATACTTCAATAGCTTCGTGAAAAGAAAAACAAAAATGTGGCCCACTATCGCACCCTTAAGGAAAGAAAATAATGAGCTAACCGATGATCTAAAAGAAATATCTGAAATATTGAGAACTCAATATGAATCGACTTTCAGTACCCCAAATAGAGACAAAGCAGTACCTGACAAAAATACCTTTTTTGAAGAGGAATTAAGTGGAAAATGTGTAACTGATTTTGAATTTACTGTACAAGATAGAGCGAAAGCTATAGAACAAATGAAATGACATTCAACTGCAGGATCGGATAAATGGAATACTTGTTGATTAAAAACTAGTAGTAGTAGTAGTAGAACATACTAAAAGAGCGAATATTGTTCCTATAGATAAAGGGGAAGGGGAATAAATCTCGAGCAAAGAACTATAGACCGTGTCACTGACATCACATCTCGCCAAAATATTTGAAAAAATGATCAGGCAGAAAATATATGACTTTGGAAACACAGGAAAGACTCAGTGAGAACAAGCACGGACTCAGATTTGGAAGATCGTGCCTATCACAACTAATAGAGCACTATAACAATATCATAGACGCACTTGAGAGCAATGATAACAACAGTGTAATACACACGATTTTGCTAAGGCATTCAGTAAGTGTGATCATGACATAATAGCACATAAAATGAAACACACAGTAATAACGGGGAAAGTGGCCAAATGGATCTACAACTTCTTGAGGGAACGGCAGCAAGCCGTAAAAATCCAAAGTATATCACATCAGAATCGGAAGCACGCAGCTCAATTCCACAAGGAACAGTATTAATCACTTCTATTCATTATCATGCTGATAGACCTAGATAGTGAAGTAGACGACAACAGTAGAATAACATCTTTTGCTGATGATACAAAGATCAGCAGAAAATTCGGCACTGCAGAAGAGGTGGAAGCCCTACAGAGGGACACACACTGTCACAAACATAATGTACAAATGGTCAGAAGAAATAACATGAATTTTAACACCGAAAATTTTCAGCTCTTGAGATATGAAAGAAATGAAGAACGTAAACAGACAGCATATTATGTCCAGATAGACAGGAAATTCAGAGAACGAAAGCAAAAGGTTTAAGAGAAGTAATGATCGATGACGTAAAATTTGAAGTACAGAACCAGATAGTGATAAATAAAGCAAATAGAGTTACGGGACAGCTTCTGGGAATCTTCAAAAGAAGGGACGAGAAGGTAACAATTCCCTTGCTGAAAACACTGATCATACCAAAACTTGAATACTGCTGTCTTGACGTCCACATACAAGAAATGGAATAGATAGAGCAGACTATAGAAACTTATTCTCATTTAATACCAATCCGACAAGAAATAATGGGTTTAAACTGGAGCCAAAGACATTTAGGACCTCTGTCTGCGGCAATTTCTTCTCCTATAAAATAGTTAATATCTGGAACCAAGTTTCCTCAGAGGTTGTTTCAAGCCAAAGTGTAAATGTGTTTAAAAATAGGCTGGACAAAGTACTGAATACTTTCATGGTTTAAGACTAAAACATAACGTAACTGCAGGATTTTGCCTGCGCGGTTTCTATGTATACATGCGTAATTATAGAGCTGTCTTATATATTCTCCATTTTCTGTAAATTTCCTTGGTTACTTTTCCGGGGTCAAGGTATTTTATTCAACCTTTTTCCGTACCTGCCTCTGGTAGGGACGGATCGGAGGGTGGGGAGAGAGCCTTATACCTTTCTATTTAGTTTTCTATTACTACTTGAATAGTTGAAAGAAAAATGAACTTGTTTAATAACAGGAACCTCCCAAAGTGGACTAGAAGGTTTTTGAGGCTGTTGATTTCTGTTCTTAATTCCCGTTTCCACCCCTTTCCTGGAGAAACATTTCATCACTTTGCAGGCGTGATAGCTGTGCGTGTACGTGGGTGTAGACATGGAGAGTTTAACTTTTACCTCTCCTCTTAATCCTTTTGGGCTATCCTGGGGTCTTTGTTAGACCGATACCTCGGTAAATGGAGCTGTAAATATTTTGTATAAAATCCAAATCTATGTTCGAGGGTCTTGTTACGATACCAAGTAGTTGATATCCGATAAACAAAAATATATTATTAGTTTATACAGTGATGCTATCTAGTGTACGATTTCTATATGTATAGCCTAATTTAGATTATACAGGGTGTACACAAATTATCTTTAACTTCTCTCTCAAATAAAAATGTTAGGAAACGAGGTACACATACCGTTTTTACCCCATCTATGAAAGAATGTAGTAAAATTTCACATAACCTCAAACACATTCAACATGGGCAACATTTGTCACACGTAAGACGTCCAAACGGTATTCTATCTCCATCCATGTACGCTGCAACATTTCAACGTCAACTCTTGCAACAGCAGCAGCAATTCTGGTCTTGAAATCGTCGATGTTGGCCACTAGAGTTGTGTACACGCGGTCTTTTACATAACCCCATAGAAAAAAGTCACGATGTTATATCTGGTGATCTGGCCGGCCAAGAAATGGGCCGCCCACGACCCATCCACCGATTTGGGAAATGCATGTTAAAAGAATTTCATACCAATTTCGTAATTTGTGTATACTCTGTACAATAATCTGACATCTGACAACTACCACGTGAAACTTTATTACTTTCTCTCTCAGATGGCGCAAAAATGGTATGTGTACCTCGTTTCCTAATGTTTTTATTTGAGAGAGAAGTTTAAAGATAATTTGTGTACACCCTGTATATTCTCCTCTTTTCTGTCAAATTTACTTGGCTACTTTTCCATTTTTCAACCTTTTTCTGTATCCACCTCTGGCGGGGAGGGAGCGGAAGGTAGGGAGAGTCTTATGCTTCTCAATCCAGCTTTCTACTACTGCTACAAAGAAAAGTAAAGAAATTAACCACTTCAATAACAGGAACCTCTCCGAGTGGACCAAAAGATCTTTGAGGTTTCCTCTTGTCCTTGTAACATTCTCTCTCTCTCTCTCTCTTCTCTCTCTCTCTCTCTCTCTCTCTCTCCCTCTCTGTGTTTATGATTTACAGAAATGATATCGACGCTGGCATCGTCAGTAGGATCACCAAATTCACTGATGACATCAAGCTTGGGGCCAATGTTGGGACGCCCGAAGCGATCGAGCAACTGCGTGCGGACCTACGTAGGATAGGAGAGTGGTCCGAAAAATGGCAAGTGCCGTTTAACTTGGGTAAATGCAAGGTCATGCGCATTGGCTACGCCAAACCCATGTCGGACTACTCCATGTTGGGGAATAATATTGACGCCACCGATTTGGAAAAGGACTTGGGTGTACTAATTAGCAGCGACCTTAAATTTACCAAACAGTGCGTAGAGGTGGAAAAGAAAGCCCAGACGCTGTTGGGTTATATGAGGAGGCAATTTCGATTTGGAACAAGGAGATTGTGCTCTCTCTCTACAATTCCCTGGTTCGGCCGCATCTGGAGTATGCTGTGCAGTTCTGGTCGCCCACCCATCAGGAAAGATATTGATAGGCTGGAGCGAGTCCAGGCGAGGGCCACAAAGTTAATACCTTCCGTTAGGCATATGGACTACAATCGACGCTTACGCGCCCTGAATTTGTTTTCGCTAGAAACTCGGAGGCTGCGCGGTCGACTCATCGAGGTTTTCAAGCCCTTACGCTTACACGGTTCAACGATGTCGATTTTAGAAGCATGTTTAGTTTAAATGATAACTCAACTCACAACAATGGTTGGAAGTTGGATTTGAAACGGTTTAGGACTAGTGTGTGTGTGGGAATTACTTTACCTATAAGGTCTGTGACACGTGGAACAG
Organism: Bathynomus jamesi; assembly: GCA_023014485.1. Classification (NCBI taxonomy): domain Eukaryota; kingdom Metazoa; phylum Arthropoda; class Malacostraca; order Isopoda; family Cirolanidae; genus Bathynomus; species Bathynomus jamesi. The sequence continues at coordinate 1,178,358 of JAJOZX010000004.1, read as the reverse complement.
GCTACCTTCAGAAGTCGTGAACAGTTCCTCTGTGGATCAGTTCAAGAAAAGGTTAGACCGAATCTTGCACACTATTTGAGGGTGTAGGAATTTTTCCCTGGCACCCGTTGCCATTGGTACCTCCTCGGTATGGGCCGCAAGGCCTTTTGAGGTATTTCTTTTCCTTGTAACTCCTTGTAACTCTCTCTCTCCCCCTGATCTTTAACACCTCAGAAATTATAAGGTTTTATAAAAAACAAAAGTATTTTGTTCCAAATGATTCAAAGTTTGTACTTTTGTATTTGTACATTCGGTTGGTTTTACTCCGCCCCATTATATATACCCTATAAAGTGCTAAATAGACCTGATATTCTTCTATACTTCGACACTTTATCGATTAACGAAATATAAACATACGAAGCGTCTCCAATAATGCCCTTTCCTCCATGAAAGTTTCCAGTGAACTGTTATTTCAAAACAGATGAAGTTAATCCTGACGTGATCCGCATAGTCCTGTAAAAGTAGCCAGTTATTGTTAAAATGATAAAAATGACCTGCCGTCCGGCAGTCACAGATAATCCTTTAATGTATTAGGATCTGCGTTAATCTTTTACTTTACCAGGTGATTCTTTCGTTAGAGGATTAACACTTAAAGCTAGTGATGCCACCCGTCCGGATTTCGTCCGGACAGTCCGGAAATTATTAGAAATGTCCGCTGTCCAGATCGCACCCTCATCTGGACGTACTTTGTCCTGATCTCGTGCGAGGACAAAGGACAGGCAAGCGCCAAGCAATATGTCCGCATTTTGGCGTGACTTAAGTAGTGCATAAATTTGCAATGTATTTCGTTGATGTAATGCGGGAGTTGTTTACTGTAGCGGATGCTTACCTTTGACTTATCCTGCCTAATGGTCTTAAATTCCCTGCCATGTATTTAGCATATGATAAAATACATCTGTTTGAGTGTTTGTATACTGTAGCACCACTCCATTACACTGTAATATCTTTTTTTATTACCTTATGGACGAAATAAATTGCATGGAAAAAAATATCTTTTATATGCTTTTCTAATAAGTGTATATAACAAAAATAAAATAGAGTACCGCTATTTTTTGTAAGTCACATTTTCTCAGAAATTTAAATATTTTTTTCTTAAAAATAATGCGCGCTTATAAAGTGTCCACATTTACTTCAATTATAAGGGAATGTGGGTTGGGAGGATAATTTTCTTTGGGAGAGGTGTCCGGATTTACTGAAATGAAAAGCTGGCAACAGTACTTAAAGCTTTTATAGGAAGGAATTGCCCGTCAATTGGCCTTAGGCCTATTAAAAAATTTCAGATTAGAAAATTTTTAAAAATATTTTGTTTTTCTTTGCTTATTCTCTAACTTCTTTAACGTTATCTGCTGTGCATATAATATAACAAAATGGCTAGGTTGTAAAATGAAACAAATAAAACTTTCCATTTCGATAAAGGTTTTCAATTTTTTGATCTCATCTTATTTCAGTTTGTTTCGATTTCATTTTTTTCTCGATTTAGTTTTTTTTCAGTTGGTTCTTTTAATAATTTCAGTTTTTGTGACGTATTTATCGATTCCCCATCCCTGATATATATATATATATTATATATAGGGTTTTTTTTGTAGGAAAAAAGGTACCGGAACGCGCGTATTATATATAGTATGGCGAAATTAATAAAAACAGTATGTTATACTATTTTTTAAAATTTATTAATAAACTGAACACATCTCAGAAAAATGGTTCCGGAACGCCGTTCCGGCACAAAAAAGCCCTGTATATAATAATTTTCTTATGAATTTTGTTGTTTGATAAAATAAATAGTAGTAAGTATCGCAGCAAAAAACTAAACGGATTTACTCTAATTTGGCTGGAACCAAAAAAATGTACTTTGATTTGATTTGTATACAGGGTGTTTCACAACGGTCTGCCATAATTTGGGGGGGATGATATCGAGTAAAAAAGTTAATACAACATCCGCGTTATTTCCAACCGTTGCGGAGCTACGGACGTTTTAAGGTGCACGCAAAAAATAAACGACAGTATTAATCTGATGTATTTATTGCTACATTTTATAAATGTTCAAAATGTCCGCCTCGGTTTTCAATGCGCAGTCTTCCTCGTTCCAAACAAGAGTCCACTGCCCATTGAATCATTTCGGGGTGTTCTCATATGTAAACAGCGGCATTCATAATCCGACGCAAGAGTTCCCCTCTCGTTTTACTTTGGTCTTGTAGACCATCTCTTTTATAAGGCCCCATAAAAAGATATCTAACGGGGTTAGAACCAACTTAAAGAAAAAACTGAGGATTAGTGGTGGTAACTTCGTTAACCGAAACTACCACCAGTGCTGCCATGTATCAAATTACACGCAAGTAGGAACTTGTTGTTTGCACATCTTAAACGTCCGTAGCTCCGCAACGGTTGGAAATAACACCTATGGTGTATTAACTTTTTTACTCGATATCACCCCCTAAAGTAAGGCAGACCGGTTGTGAAACACCCTGTATAATTACGAAAACCTCTCCGGAATAAAATAGCCATAATTCTTAAACCTAGGACCAACCCATCTCTAATTCGCAATTCGTCCAATTTCTTCAATAAATTTTGGTTTTAATTAAACAAGGAAAAGTTTCTGTATTTTCTGTTTTTTGTTCTGACAAAATTAATTTATTGGAATTTTGCTTTAAAAAAAAACCATTTTTCAGAGCGGAATTTTTTTTTTTTTTAAAATTTGACTACTTCTTAAATTGCATTTTCTCTTGAAAGTTATAAAGTAGTCATGGAGTGAACACTTAAGTTCAAATGTTAATATGTACTATTTAGTCATCTGACCGTGTAGTCAACGAATAGTAAGTTGCAAAGGTTCTCTGTCCATTTGATAATAATAATAATAATAATAATAATAATAATCTTTATTGAGAAAGAACACATTACATAAGATATACATCACATCCATATAAGGTTTACACAATGTTGGCATTAACGTTTAACTTTGTATTTTTAGTCAAAAGTAGTTTAATTACAGTATTCCTTCTGAAAATGCCGTTGGGAAGCATGACAGCTTTTCAGGCAAAAAATTTTTAGATTTATTTCTATTTTTACAAAAGAAAAATAAGAAATATAAATAGAATTTGTGGCTAATAAAATAGAGTTGCATTTAGTTAACTGTGTCTTTACAAATTAAAATTTAAATAATCTTTGAAATAATAGAAAAGGAAGAGGTAAACAATATGGTAATAATAGAAATAATAGAAAAGAAAAATGGTAAACAATACGGTATTTAAACAGAACATGTTGAAATACCAATAATAATTAATTATAATAATTAATTATAATTTATAATAATTAATTTATTACAAATTGGAAATGATGATACAATCTTAAAGTTATAAAATTACAGATAAATGAGGCATATTATAAATATGACGTAATATAATGGGCACTTTTAACATATCAATGTTAACTTATTATATGTTATATTATATCAAAATAGACGCTCAAAGATTACCTATTGCAGTGATGTTGAGCGACTTTGGATCTGTTCAATGTTGGATGGGTGACCGCCCTCCGCGTTCTGGTAATATACGAGTAGCGACCTTTATTAGATGGTTCAGATCCCGCATAAAGATATAAATCCCCTCGTCACATGATGCCTTTTTCACTTACGGTGGAGGGAAACAACCCCAAAACGCTATTATGATGGTGATGGTGATCAAAATTAACTTAACTTCAATAATTTTTTAATTGATGGACACGTTTATAAAATGAACGGGAAATGTGTCAACATGGCCGACTGTAACTAGAACAAAATATTTAGCAAAAGACTTTGCGAATTGAAACGGACCTTTTTTCATATTATATCAATGGTGAATCGTTCTCGTTTTGTTTGTTATAATTACGAATGTGAAGCGGATATACGAGTCGTGTTGCGAAAAATTCCAGTATTGAATATATATCTATTACGGTGAGTATTACCTCGCCTCGCAATCGCTCTATTTCCATTTCCGAAACTGTGATTAACTTACGTAGTCTTTTAACATCAAAGAATAAGTCATTTCAATGCATGAATTTGAGATTAGAATTTGTTTTGCGACTGAAATAGATTGAAATAACGACTAAAATACGAAAAAGAAAGTTTGAAATTGATATTGCAAAAAAGTAACTCTTTAAATATACATTTTCATTTCTTCCGAAATAAGAAATTAATAAAATATCAAACGTGAAAAAAATAAAAATTGGGTCACCTGAAAATCAGGGCCCCCAGTCTTCTTTAGTTAGACTACGCCCTTGACGATTGGTTAGGTTAAGTCGTGATATTTTCGTTAGTTTTCCTTATAAGGCTAACTAACGAAGGCTGGGGGTCCCTGATCTTCAGGTGATCCTAAAAATTGAGTAATTTTACATCGTGTTGAAGTCGCGTTACGTTACGAAGTATCGCGATAAACATTGCACTTTATATGGGATAATGATAGTTATTGTTTTGCTTTTTAAGAGAACCGCAGTTCGTGTATAGACATTAAAAGGATAAAAGTGGTAATCAAGCGTAATGAATAAATTCCATATTGTAGTTCATTAGTTAAGTCTCTTTTAAATTAGCAAGTCTCTCTTAAATTAGCAAACGCATCCGAAGCACACACACACACACACATATGTATGTCGTTTTACAAGGGACTGCCGTATATTCGGCCTCGTTGAAGCTCCCCTTCCACTTTGTGTCACTGTTGTATATGCTTCGTATTCTAAAGCGTATAATATATTAGAGTGAAATCGTTGAGAGCCAAATTTTTGAAAAAAAAATATTAACGGACCCGTTCGAAAATGGACGAAAAAATAGAAGCGGAAAAACTAAAGGTCGAATATTTTACTTCCTGTTTCCCCCTGCTGAGGTGTCGGAAAGAGAGAATCGGCAAAGACTCTTTCGGGCAACAGCTCCGCCCCCTTCTCTCTTTCCTCCGGATGTTCGGCCCCACCTCCGCACGGAGTGCGTGTGATTCCATCTCCATAATCGATATGAGGCATAGACAGGATTTCTTCTTTCTTCTCTTCCTTTAAAGTCACTTTTCGCAACAACATTTTACCAGTTTTTTCCTTTCTTCCTTTCGCGATATTCGTGTGATGGACGCCGCACGGATAGACGGTCGGAACCTGTCTTATTAAGTTAAAACGGTTTTAAAGGATGAAGGTTTAAACTCAATTGGGGAGAAGCAGCTGCGTAGTCCAACTCCCATACTTGTTGTTTAACGGGATGGAGTCTGGTTACAAATTTCTTGTTTGGTACTACATCTTTAATGTTCGTTAGGATAAGCTCATTTGAAAGCAATATAATTGCTATTGATGATAAATAATATATATATAATATATATATATATATATATATATATATTATTACTTAGTTTCATTCAATAAATGAGAGAGTTAATAGCTATTGATGATAAATAATACAATCGTATGCCCACGTAAGCGAATCAAAAGTCTTGGATTATAGTTTCTCAAAATTTCATACATCATTTTATTATTTTTTTACGATTTCGCGAGTAAATAAATAAATATCTAACACAAAACAGTACGAGTTTAGGATGTTAGGATTTCGCCTAATTCTGGTAACAAAGAGAAGATGCAGAGTCAGTGGTTTCTTTGGAGTACTTCAGGTGATTCTTAAAAAAAAAAAAAAAAAAATTAGTAATTGTTCATAACAAAGAAAATAACTTAAAATTCTTTTTTTTTTTTAATTTTCTATATAAATATTTTCCAATTTTAGTGACCATTTTACCTTCCTTTTTTCCAGTTATTATTTCAGATCCTGAAATAATAACGAGAGAACTTTGCTTACTATTTATTATAATTTATATAATTATATACAGTCGGTGTGAAAAGTAGATTTACACTTCTTTTCCACTGTTGAAATAAAGGTGTAAAAATATTTTTTAGCCGATAAAAATATATATTGTATGTGTATGTATGTGTATGTATGTATGTATATGTATGTATGTATATGTATGTATGTATGTATATGTATGTATGTATGTTATGTGTATAATATATATATATATATATATGTGTGGTGTGTGTGTGATATATATATATATATATATATGTATATGTGTGTTGTGTGTGTATATATATATATATATATAGTATATATAACATACGAGTGTATGTGTAGAATTTTGTAAAAGGTTTGGAAGACTAATTGAGTACACAATATCCCAAACACGAGTTTTGTTCCTGATATCACCTAATGTATATTTTGTTTATATAAAAATCTTGCATGTGGGATCCGCAGTCATTAATTTACTTCATTTATACATAAGGTTATTTCCCAAATTAAATTTAAATAATTAATGGCTTAAATTAAGCTGATGGGCGAAATGTTGAGGGGCTATGGTTGGACGCACCTCGATCCATTAGTCTAAAGTCTAAACCTTTCTGAGAATGATTCCACATGTTCTCAGAACGAAAGGAGAGAAAGCCGGAAAGAGCCGCACACCAACTTTTTATCTCTGCCCACCAAGGAGAGTCGCTACGGTGACGTCATCAGCTTGAAAAGATGACCTACCACTGTATTGTGGGGCATTATAAATCGTACAATACTTTTATACGTTATTATGAACCCACTTACATCCGTAAATTTGGGTATGACCATAAAGAAAACAATAAAAGTCAAAGTAGAAGTAAGAAAATATGGTAGCTTTTTCATAAGCTGAAGTCTCCATTATTGCACGAGATTATATTTTAAAAGTTGCAATTCTGATGTAGTTTTTGTAGACGTGAAAACAAATGTAAAACGAATTCCTTTTAGAAGAAACTTCGATTAAGAGACTTACAAAGCCTCTTAAAAGCCATTAAGAGTTCTTGAAAATAACGGCAGCTTTCCTCGAAAATATTATAAATGTTATGAGGTTGATATCCGTCTTAATTTTAATATTCATTTTAGATGCAAGCGTCAAATACTTCCAAACTCAAATACATCCATCTAAGTTTTATTTTTCCTCCATGCAAAATTATGCGAACAGACTGTCTGCTGAATACTTAGTTTTCATCATGTAGAATTATACGATCTGAAAAACAATCCCAAATGCATTCTTTTCTAAAAATATAAAACGGAAAAGGTCCCCACCCCACCTCCACCAAGTGGAATCCAAAATTTTTGAATGAAATTTACTGATGGAATTTCAGCCGATCCCATTGAAGGGAAAAATTTCGACTAGCTTTTAGATTGTCGAAGAATTTTGATTTATACGAGACTTCATAAAAATTCATGGGATGGCTGAACGTGTGATTAAATATTGAATATAGAGATCCAAAAAAGTGAGTCCGAGACGAATTTCGAATGTTCGTGTTCGAGGTTCATGATAATGGCTGTTATCCTATTCAGAGAGAAAATTCTTTTAAAATGTCACCGACATAAATTAGTTTCAATAATAATAATAATAAAGTAGGTATTGTAATGAAGGTAACAGAGGGAGAAAAGTGAGTTTGTCAGTAATTGTAAACAAGCTCATTTTCCAAAAATCTCGTACAAGGACAAAAACATATATAAAAATTTTTGAAACAGTAATGAGAGAGATTCTTCCCTGGAAATAATTAATTTCGCTTTTGTAGCTAAAGTCGTCTAAAGCATTAAAAAATAATATATAATGTGTGTGTGTGTGTGTGTGTGTGTGTGTGTTGTGTGTGTGTGTGTATATATGTGTGTGTGTTGTGTGTATATAATACATATATATATATATATATGTGTGTGTGTGTGTGTGTGTTTATATATATACACTGTGTGTGTGTGCGTGCGCGCGTGCGCGCACACGCTTGCATGAAGGTGATTCGGGTGTACCGCATCAATTAATTTTTATCATTCGTTCCAAACAAACTGTGCAAATGTTTTCGTGTACATGGAAATAAACCTGTTTAACTTTTAATGAGCTTTAATGAGTTCTCAAGGGAGTTGTTCAGAAGTTTCTAATTCAATCATTAATTGAGAGTTTCAGATTCTTTTGAAGGGAAAGTAATGTATGATTCATTTTAGTACAGTGCCCACAAAAAAAATCTGATCACCAACAATAAAATTCATATTGGGGATAACAAATGAAACAAAATTGGGCCAAAATTTTTTTATTTTAAAATAATGTTATTTAATATTTCATTATGTGTCCTTTAACCATAAGAACTGCTTTAATTCGTTTTGGCGTTCATTTTGCTACTTTCTGCAATATTCTTCCGTTGTTCCTGTGCAACACATTTTCTTGAGAACTTCAAGCTTCGAAACTGACCCAGTGCCATGCCATACTCGGAGCTTGTTTTTCGCCAGATTTCACATTTTCAATGGGATTTAACCCTTTATCGGGCAGTGTTACTTTACTCATTTTAACTAAGAAAATGCGCATCAGCAACATTTTTGTACAAAATATAAAAACTGGACAAAACAAAAATGGAATCAAGTCATGTTAAGAGAAGGGTCAAATTTTAAAACCTTCACTTCTCGTCGAGGATCAATAAGATCTCTTGGATCGAACCGTATGGATCTGAAGTACACTGCAAAAACAGTAAAACATGTTTCAGGAGTAAAGGCTGGCTACGAAGTAACACTGAACTTCTGAATTGGCCAGGAAATAATATAGACTTTATTGCGCAGTATTACTTTACTGATTTTGTTCTGGCTAACGCCAGACTATTTTATTCAGTCTCGGAAAGACCTCTTTGCAGTAAAGGATTATAATACTGCGCGATAAAGTCTATATTATTTCCTGGCCAATTCAGAAGTTCAGTGTTACTTCGTATCCAGCCTTTACTCCTGAAGCATGTTTTACATTACTTAACATTACTTGATTCCATTTTTGTTTTGTCCAGTTTTTATATTTTGTACAAAAATGTGCTGATGCGCATTTTCTTAGTTAAAATGAGTTTTGTTGCAGGGCGTCGTGAAGGCGTTTTAAGGTATTTTTTAAGTATATGCTGAATTCTCCGAATCGATGGATCATTAAGTAATTGTTTGTGTTTTTGCTTAATTTCCCCTGCTGAAATTACTGGATTAATCGTTACTTCTCGTTCAACGCAGAAATCAGTCCTCTCAGTTGTCTTTGGCCGTCCAGAACCCTTCTTTCTTGTAAGACGGGTCGAAGAAGAATCAGCCATGTGTCGTTGCAGCCACAGGTTTACTGTACTCCGGGCAACATTTAGGCGTATGGAGATATTTCATCAAAATAGTCCTTCCTTGCTTAGCTAGTGCAATAATTCCTCCTTTAATTTCTGGAGTAGGCCGCTTTTTGTATTGCATAATGATGCCCCCAGTATATTGATTTTTACAGCAAAACGATAAAAAAATGACAATATTTGAAAGTGATGCAATCTCTCCCAACAGATACTATGACCTCACTGATTGAAAATTCCCGCTCGCTCACAAACATTTTATGGGACTCCAAGTTGCCACATGAAAAGTTGAGATTTTGTAATTCTTCATAAAACAACAATATTTTAGAAATAAATATGTGCAAAATTATTGGTGATCGGATATTTTGAGGGGATACTGTATTTAGATGAAATATTTTATTTTTTACTTTAAAAATTCACGAAGTTCATTACATTCTCGTGTGTGTGTGTGTGTGTGTGTGTGTGTGTGTGCGCGCGCGCGCGCGCGTGGTCGTGTAAGCAACTGGCCATAAATGAGGTCGAGTGTGTGATAATTCACAGATGTTGTAGGTTAATATTTTCTGATGTAACATTTCGACATTTCAGAATATTAAAAATGTACAAAAAAATTCTAGACCAATTTTTATGGTCGGAAAAAAATAATCAGTTTTAGGTTAGGTTACGTTAGGTTCATTTAAGGTTCTTTTAGGATAGGATAGGATAGGATAGGTTGGCTTAGATTGGCTAGTACCTCACTATATATGGACAACAGAAAACACCTTTCGAATGCGCAGTTGTTACGGAACACTTATTGCGCCCTTTTCGGTACAATGACACTAAGGTTAGATTAGGCTAAATTTGTTAAATTAATGAGATTTTCAAATATATAGATTTAAAAGAGATGGTACTGTACCTCACTTATGGGGAGTTACGTGTGTGTTTGTGTAAAGTGAATAAATGGTTTTGTTCTGGAATTTGGAAGCCTCATTGAGAGCAAAGTGATATTCATAAATTTACGAGTGGTTTAGAAATTTTAAAAAAGTATATGAAATTTTAAGAAATATGTTTGTAGGACAAAAAGCCAAAGATTATTCGACGACACCGTTTTATCTTTCTCACACGCTATTCCCGTTCCATTCTGCGCAATTGCTGCTGCAAATTATTTATTTTCCTGTTATAGTAAATTTTGTTTGATGCAGTGCGATAAAGTATTTTAGGTCATTACGCCTTCAGTCTCATCACGGTGTTGACAGACCGGTCAAATGAATGATGCACGGATCATTTGAACTCAGTGAGGTGAAGACCTAAGCAGTGCTGGGATCATTGATCACTTAGTAACTTTATGGGCGAGTTAGAAACTTAATTCTACTGTATTTTCGCACGTGGACAGCAGTTCATTCACGTGTCCCAGAGGTGTATGTTTTCAGTCTGCGCAATTGTTTCTTTAACAGGAGTACGAATGATGTCTGTACCAACTTTGTGCGCACCTGATTTTATAATGACGAAGGAAATCCATTTTATAACGAGTACACAAATGGCAATTTTACATTGTATATGTCAAAATATTAACTCCGATTTTAAAATACCAACAATAATTCAGTGAAAATATATAAGCATTACTATAAAAATTATCAAAATCAGAGTGATTAAGGTCATATACAGTAAAATACAATATGAAATACTTTCTTTGTAACAATTTCAAATTAGTTTAATGATTTTACATCAAAAATATTTGTACAAATATTGAAAAATATTTTGATTTCACTAAACTCGCTCATAGTAACTGTAATTTCAAAAGTACTCGTAACGTACTGAAAGCTAGAAAAAAAAAATGTTCCGCACAAACCCCAGTAATTTAGTGTTTGTCTAGTTTAATCGATCCATTTTATTTCTGTTCCTTCTTTCTGTCCTTTCTTCTTCAGTCATCTTCAGACCCAAAATAAAAATTATATGTTAATTTGTATTCAAGAATTTTATCATTTATGCTATTTATTCAGTGTTATTTGAGTGATGAGTCAAAGTGCTTTCAACATCTCGAGCATCTTCCAAGTAGTCTTTAAGTACTAAGAGTTCCTAGAACAAACATACGCTCTTAATCATTACTCTAATAAAGCAAAATCATGAACTCGCAGACGCATTTCAAATTAATTTAATTCTGACTGTAATTATAAATTTAGATTTATTTTACAATTAAAAATTAAGTCTAAAATATGTCTGGGATTCCATGAACCAAAAATATTTTATTTGTCATTCTTGTATACGAAGAACGCATTCCCTTTATTCAAATTCGATTTGAAACTGGTCTTAAAATTTCTTCAGTGGTTGAAATTAGGAATAAAACACGTTTAAGTATAGCTTAAAGAGTTCTTTGCGGGTGACTCGGGTAAAATTTTGATGGTACTTGGTAAAAACGTAAAGTGTAGGTTAAAACTAGAGATGGAACCCGGTTTCAAAAAACCGGTTTTTAACCGGTGATCAAAATTTTTAATCATCACCGAAACCGACGATAAGAACCGGTTTTCACATTTTTGCGCAAGTCTCCGATCACTTTGGTCCATTTTCTATGAAACAAACTTTTCCAAACGTTTAAAAACATAGTAATTACGTTTTGTATCGTTTAGTATCGTTTTTTGGTTTGTTTATAAGTGTAAATAATTGATGCTTCAGTCTTGAATGTTTAATACTCCATCATGTCAAAGAAATCAAATGCTTGGTATCATTTCACTCGTAAGAATAAAGAAGAAGCAGAGTGTATGACATGTCACAAAGTTTTAAAGTGTTGTGGAGGTTCTTCAAGTTTATCATCCCACATGAAAAATATTCATGGCATAAACATCGACCAGATTAATCAGCCATTGAAGAAACAAAGAACAGTGGAAGAGTTTGTGCAAAAAAAGTCCGAAGAGGAAATTTCGAAACTTGCGTGTGTAGATGGACTGAGTTTCCAATCAATTGCTAAAAGTTAATTCATTCAAGAAAGCCTAAGAAAGATAAAATACAACAAGTCTCATCCAACTTTCCACAATGGTGTCAGAAAAATGGTGCTTAGTTTTTATGAGAAAAAGAAACATGAATTGGTCAACTACTTCAAGAATCAGGTGAGACAAGGAATCCGCTATTCATTAACTATGGATGAGTATACATCTTTGCAAAACCAAAGATATTTTAATATTAATGTTCATGTTCATGATGAAAATCAACATTGGTCTCTTGGTCTCATGAAAATAAATGGTTCTCTCGATAGCACCAAAACTATTGCAATCGTTAGGAAAAGATTGGAAGACTTTGGCTTGGACCTAGATAAGCATATCGTGGGTTTCACCACCGACGGTGCCTCAGAAATGGTCAAATTTGGAAGAGAAATAGTACCTGATCACTAGCAATGCATTGCACATGCTATACATCTCGCGGTTTCGGATATCTTGTATTAAAAAACTGCTGAAAATTCAGTTGAAGGGGAAAGTGACTCTACCCCTGAAGATGAAGCCATCGAAGAAGATGAACACTCTGCACATGACTTAAGCGAAGATGAGTGTGAAATTTTATGCACTGATACAATTTTTGAGTCCGACATAGATGACGTAATTGTTCTTCCAAAACTTCGAGAAGATTACTTAAAAGTAATAAATAAGGTGAGAAAAATCTGCTACATATTTCGAAAGTCTCCTTTGAAAAATGAGAGATTGCAGGATTTTGTCAAAGATGAATTTAATGGAGAGGAAATGAAGCTTATCCTTGACTGTAGAACGAGGTGGAACAGTCTTTTGGCCATGATAGGAAGATTTTTGAAACTCAAAAATTGCATTCCAAAGGCCCTCAGAGTGATACGCTCAACAGACACGATTTCAGATGAAGAATGGAATGCTCTAAAGAGCCTATTTGACACGCTTCGTCCACTGGAAATTGTTTTGAAGGGACTCTGTTCCGAAGATGCAAATTTGCTCAAAGCTGAATCTTTCGTGAAGTTCATTTTGGATAAATTTGAAAGCAAAAACAATCCTTTAGCTTTTGAGCTACATCACTGTCTCATTGATCGCTACTCATCGAGAAGACAAAAAGAAGCTGTCGCCTTGCTGAGCTTTCTCCACAATCCCGAGTTCTTGAAAAATGAATCATCAGCACCGTTCCTCTTTCCTTCAAGATAAGCACTTAAGAAGTATGCGGATCATACATTTAAGAGGCTTTTTCCAGAAGCTTGCCAGATTTCAGAAACAGACGACCAAGTCCAATCAATTGCTTCGAAACTCGAAGATTCACAACGCAGTTCTCAGGTCGTGAAGTATGATGACGATCAACTTATGAACGAGTACATGTGTGAGATGAACAAACTGAAAATGAAACCCAAGAAAGATTCTTCTGAGACCTTTGACGTAAACAATGAATTCAAATATTTTGAAGCTACTTTGAACAGAAGCGAAAATTTGGATCGAATGTACGAGGCGTTGCTTACAATAAAAGCCACCAGCGTAGAGTCCGAGCTGCTGGTTTATTCGTCACAATGATTCGATCAAGAATGTCAGATCAGACATTTAATGCTCATTGTTTTCTCGTGTTATTTCAAAAATCAAGTTCGATAATAAACTTTTTAATTCAAATGTTACACATACTTGATTGAATCAATTAAAACCTTATTTCTGTTTAATATTTTGATCATTTACCTCCGTAAAAAGCATACAGAATCCCATCGGTGAAAACCAGTAAAAACCGGCTTTAAGAATATAGCGACGGTGAAAACCGGTTTTACACTTTTCGATTATTTTCCATCTCTAGTTAAAACTTCAATTCGCGCGGATTATTAATGGTTTGTGTATACTTTGGGAAATCAAACATTGTACATTATAAAAAACGGGACTAAACTCAAAAAGGAGTTTTACAGTGATTTGACACAGTTTGGCGAAGTCTGACGCCAATATGTTTCTAATAAGATTTATTTAAACTGTTTATAATGACCCATTTCGTGTTTCCCTTTATCCTTCAAGCCCCTCTCCCTTTTATAATGAAGCTTTCCTTTTTCTGCATCTTGAAGTCCTTTTTTTTTTTCTCCCAAATAGTTTGTTTTGAAAGGTGTTTCTCCTTTTTAGATAAATTAACCTTCTAAACTAATTTTGCTTTATGTTCTAAATTAGTTATCTTCTCGTAAGGGTTCCCTCTTCCGAAAATTTGTCCTTTTCTTAAAATAACTTCACTACTATATAATAGGTTTTTCTTTCACTGAACTTTTTTCGTTCAACAAAAAGGTCTTTCCAAAAAAAAAAAAATGAAATATATATATATATATATATATATATATATTATTTGTTTCTTTAACATCAAGTTGTCCGATGAACCCAGTATTTCTAAATTATTTAATTTTCCTAAATTAATTTTCCGTAAAATACTTTTTTTGTCCTATAATAACATCGTCTCTTCCTAAAGGAGTTGCTTCTCCTCGGATATTTTTCTCCCCCCTCCCCCAAGTTTTCCTTTTTTCCACAGTAATTTTCCTTTTTAATATTTTCTTTCTCCTTAATAGTTCCCCTTTTCCTAAAACCACTTCCTCTTTTCTTTTATTCCTTTCCTAGCAGTTTTCCTCTCCCTCAAATAGTTCAGCCTCTTTCTAAAGGGGTTTTACCCTCTCCTTAAAAGAGTTTACTCTTTAATGTAGTTTACCATCCCCCCCCGAAAATAGTTTCCTTCCCCCGCTCGAAATTCCCTCGCTGCCCCTTCTGGGTGCCACCGTACTATTGATTCCGAGCGCTTCCCTCCACTGCTGGAAACGTCCTCCAGTTCTTTCTCTTTTCGATCCTCATCTGAGTGGCAAAATTACTGCTGGAAACGTCCTCCAGTTCTTTCTCTTTTCGATCCTCATCTGAGTGGCAAAATTTCCGATTAATTTTCAAAGTTTTTCAGTATAATTTGAATTGGATGCAACGGAGCGGAACCACAAAATGTTCACCAAATATTTAAATCTATAAGAAACACTTTCCATCATAATTGCAATGTATGAAGCTGACGGTCAAGCCACTTTGGGCGAAGTTCGCTACATATGCCATTCAATAATTAATTTTCACTCGCTAATTTAATTTAATTTCAGTAATTAAACGTGTAATTGAATAAAATGGCAACACAAATATAGTTGTAGGCAAAGAAAATTTCTGGAGATTAGTTTTTCGATTTTTTTTCCAATCATTTTTCGAAAGTATTTCACATATGCATATTTTCGATTTTTAGTTTCATCCTCCACCGCGATGTAAAAGGATTAAAAATAAAAGGGAGCTATTGAAGAATAGGGACCCCAGCCTTCTTTAGTTAGGCTTATAAGGCTAACTAACGAAAATATCACGACCTAACCTAACCAATCGTTAAGTTAACTGTACGCCCTTGACGATTGGTTAGGTTAGGTCATGATAGTTTCGTTAGTTAGCCTTATAAA
Organism: Bathynomus jamesi; assembly: GCA_023014485.1. Lineage (NCBI taxonomy): Eukaryota > Metazoa > Arthropoda > Malacostraca > Isopoda > Cirolanidae > Bathynomus > Bathynomus jamesi. The sequence continues at coordinate 1,162,826 of JAJOZX010000004.1, read as the reverse complement.
GCTAACTAAAGAAGGCTGGGGTCCCTATTCTTCAATAGCTCCAATAAAAGAAATTTCAACTTCAACTGAAAATATATAGAAGTGAAGTTGTTAATAACTTAATTATCTCCTTTCGTTATGCATAAAATTTTCCATTACATCAAAAGCCATCTATAAGCTGAAAGCCTCGGTGCGTCTCTATTTTTAGATAAGATGAAAGCCTCGGTGCGTCTCTATTTTTAGATAAGATGAAAGCTTTTTTTTTTTTTTTCAGGACTTTTAACTTTTCATCCTTTTAAAACGCGAAGATACAAAAGGACCTTGTGTTAAAAATTTCAAGTCGTCTCGTGGTTGGGGAATACGCGTTTCCCTTTAACTAAAATTAATATTTTCAAATAAATTTTTTCTTTCTTTAACAATATACATTTTGAAATTTATAATTTTGTTTGTATCCTCTGAAAATGTTTTAACTAAAAACTCGGTAATATTGTTAATTTGAATTATACAGCAATTTTATTGAACATCATTGCAATGAAAATTAAAGCAGTAAACGCAGAGAAGGTGCTTACAGAGCAAGTTAATTAATAGAAAGACGAATAGCTCTGTCCCATGTGAAATGTGACAGAGCTGGTGAATAACTCTAGAATCTATAGGCCTACGTAATGCAAATCCAATTAGATGCCTCGTCCCTAACAATACATCCTTTGCCCCTCATCAAAGTATTTGTATGGTGAAAATGTCATTGATATTTATTCGAAACTGTTTCTTTGAATTACGAGTTTTTTGATGAAAGAGAAGCAGGATGGAAGATTCGCTCAAAAAAATCAGGTTGTTTTCATTAAATTGGTGGAGTCTTTGTTTATTGTTTTTCTGCGCCTCAAAATTGAATGAAGATAATATAAACTTAAGGTGGTTTAAAGGTTAAAGATATCTGTATATTATAATTATTTGTTATTTTAAAATCAACTGAACGCGCCATTCCTCATAATAATAAATTACATAGCGGTGGCTTAAATTCAGCTAAGGTTAAGTGATATTAATAATTTTAATCATGCAGTTGTTTATGAAGTAATGAACTTGAAGCAAATCTTTATGATTGCATCAAGTGAGAAATTTGTAAAGTGCATAGCCACATTTGCCACAAAGGTAAAGAAAGAAAGAACACTTACAAGTCATAGACAACTCTCTTTTTATGAGTAATAGTTAGAGTAAATACGAACGAAGAATGAAAGGCAGAAGAAGGGTGTCGCAGGTGTGTCTCTGTCTGTCTGTCTAATTCAGTAGCAGATAAGGATGCGAATCAGACAGACAGACAGACAGACACACCTGAGACACCCTTCTTCTGGTTCTGGTTCTTGAAATTATTCGGGTTGGTGCGCTGGACATTCCTCAGTTCTTTGGGCAGGACACTAAAATGTTTTGGGCCTCTTATTCCGAGGGTATTTTACATCCTCATTCTCATGGCCATCTGTCCCGCCGCAGCTAGAACAGTACAAAATCTGCCTCTTCTCTCATTCGAGAGTGTTTCTATTTCGTTTCTAAAGGTAGGACTAGACTCTCCCATAATTTTAGCATCATGTTTGCTTCTCTGCTGTGGCATTCCTCCAGATGATTTCCCTTATTTTTCCAGTTGTTGTAATTTTAATTTTATAGTGATCTCTGAACTCTGCATTCGACGACATTATTGCTCCAATATCCCTGACTTGTGGGTTTGGGTTTGGTGTTATCTGTTTGACTTGCAGATTTTTATACCCTTTATTCTGTAGTACCTTGTTATTACCATATGTTAGACGTTGTAATTTTTCTTAGTTCAACTTCATAGTGTTGTCTTCTGCCCACTTGAATAATGTTTCAATGACATTTTGTAATTTTTCTACGTCACCTTCGTATGATATTTCCTTGCATATCTTTGTGTCATCTGCGAAACATAATACAATACTGTCATTAATTCTTCATCTTCCCAGTTTTCCAGTAATCCCTGCATTAAGTTTGTGTGCTAAAATTCCATGGTCACATTTAGGCTTTAACAAAGTCAGTGAATATTACATCTATGCAGTGCTGTGTCCGCTAACGCTAACTACCATAACATTTAGCGCCGCTAACGCTAAACATTTCAACAGTTATCGCCGCTAACGCTAATTTTGTCACTAATTTTTTCTGAAACTACCCCAATTTATATATGTTCTGCCTTGTGTAATTTACTTACATATATTAGCACACACCTTGATATAATTGGTTGCTAAGGTATAAAAATGTGACGTTATAGTCTACGAAAATGAAAACATTTTTATGTAGGAGTCGAGTTCCTTTCGTATATATTAATACAAAAAACCAACCAACGGAAGAATAAATTTTACTCAGTTTACAAGTGTTTTTGAAAAATTAGCGATTGACTTTCTCAAAAAAATTAGCGGCGCTAACAGTATCGTTAATAAAAAATTAGCGGCGCTAACAGTATCGTTAATAAAAAGTTAGCGTCGCTAATCCCAGAACTGCATCCATGTTTTGTCCTTCACAGTGTTTCCAATATTTTTTCTCGGTGGTCTAATAGCTGTGATAGGCATGATCTTCCAGCCTTGAAGCCATGTTAATTTGTATTGTATAAATTCTTTTCTTGTTGGTAGTAAGTAGTTTTGCCTCTAATTATACATTCAAAGCATTTTATAAGGTGGGAGGCGAGAGCTACTGTCCGATAATTCTTAGATATTGCTCTGTTACCTCCTTCAAATAAGGGGGCAAATATGTCTAATGATTTTCTCCATAGTAAGTATAGCGGCTTGGCACTACATACTCCTTTTACATCTTCAGAAGCGTGGCACTCCATGTGTCTGACCCTGGTGCCAAATTTTCTTGCATTTGTGATAGAGCCTTACTTACATCTCCTTCCGAGAACTGTAAGTCTATTAATATGTTCATGCCCGAACTACTACATGATTGATTTGTATCAATGTAAAAAAAATTCATCTGGATTTTCTACTTTCTTCTCGGACTTAGAGATGCTAAACATAGAGTTTAATTATTCCTTAAGCAGTTCGCTCATATTTTTTTGGGTCATTTGTGTATTCGGTCCCCCATCTATCAACGGACCAATACTCTCTTTACACTGCATTTTTCTTTTCGCAAACATGTAGAACGAGTATTTTGGGTTATTTTTTATGTTTTCTGTTACTTTGTTTTCTTCTTCGTTTGTCTTATGTATGAATGTTTGTTTTAGGTCCATTTCTATTTCGCATAGTTTCCTCTATAGTTTGAATCGTCTTGCTTCAGTTCTGCACCTGTGGAGCTTTCATTTACACTCCCAATCTATTTTCTTTGAATTTATATTTAAATCTTCAATTATTCCTTCTGACACTCTGGGATGTATTTTTGAACCTCTAGTTGCTAACTTCAATTGCATATCGATTAAGGTATGGTCGGAGAAATTTGTGTGCGTTACCTTTTTATTTATTATTATTTCATTGTTATTTGTCAAAAATCCGAAACGTTCTCTTTTCTAGTGACTTCACAGATTTCGTGGGTAAGTGCATAATGTTCCATAATATATAATAGCATTACTCCCTGGGTTCATCATCTTTTGTAATGTTACCATGAAACTTCTCAACATATTTAACTTCATTTTCCTTCCATGTTATGAATGGAAAATTAAAATCTCCACACATTTTAAAATATTTGTTGCTGGAGTTTCGAGTTATTTTAACATGTTTCCTCTTTCATTTGTAGTGAATTCGAATTCACTTTTTGTCGTGTTTGGTGGTCTGTAGATTCATAATGGTTAGGTTCAGTTCTTTTACTTTTAAAATGATAATTTAGACTGTGCTGTTTGATTTGTTTACCTTCATCCCACATGTGTATGTTTTTCACGTAGATGCAACACTAGTGGCGTGTACTCCTAAGACGCAAGGTAAGCATTTCTTACCCTATAAAAATTATTCCCTTCCAAATTAAAATATCTTTGTTTAGTTAACATATTATTTATTTTAATTGTATATAGAGCATTCTGCATTTTTTTATTTAAGTCTCAGTGAATTTATACCTGCTGTAATAGGAGTCCAGACTTTTGAAACTTGCAAGACGGGCGTTTGCCGCTTGAAAATCTGTCCCTCAAATACGCAACATTCAATTTGCAGTAACCTCGTTCTGCCTCTTGCAGAATAAAATGATGTGCCACTGCCAGACGTAAGATGAAAACTATTAATTTAACTTAGGTTACTCCCCTTTTTTCCCAAATCCATGTAAATAAGATTCAGATCAATCTAATATGCAGTGGAAAGCATTCTGATGCTAGAATGTCCCCTCAATAATATTTGTTAAATTGGAAAGGAATAATTTTTATAGGGTAAGCAATGCTTACCTTGCGTCTTAGGAGTACACGCCACTGTGCAACACCCTCCTCCTCGTCTAGCAACTTTATCTGTTCTGTACAGTATATGTTGTAGTCCAGTATTGCTATTGCAGTATCCTCGATACAATTTTTACAGCCTTTTTCACATTTATGTTAGTGTGTATTTCCGTTTGACATTATATCTATGCTGGTTTCCAGGGCTAAATCTTGCAAGTATTGTAATTTCCAATCAATCTGCATGGTCAGTATACAGGCCTTGTATATCTGTGTATAATAAATTTACAGGGTTTCTAGGTAAACGTTAAGTTTAGAGGCGTAAATTAAACTCTAAAAAGTTTAGGGGCGTAAATTATTGTGTCGTCTATAACGGCTGTCTAATTGTTTTAAACCATTACTTTTTGTTTCGGTTAACTGAATGCCTGGTTAGATCAACTGTACGCCCTTGACAATTGGCTAGGTTAAGTACCCTGTTTTAAACCATTACGCCCTTGACGATTGGTTAGGTTAAGTCGTGATATTTTTATTAGTTTTCGAAAATATCACGACTTAACCTAACCACTTGTCAAGGGCGTACAGTTGACCTAACCGGGTATTCAGTTAACCTAAACAAAAAGTAATGGTTTAAAACAATTACACAGATGTTTAGACGAAACACTAATTTACGCCCGTAAACTTTTACGAGTTTAATTTACGTCTCTAAACTTAACGTTTACCAGTTTCTAATCTTCATGATCGATTTTCCAAGATAATGGTTGTTTCCTGGTCGATGTTGTCAGTTCTTGTTTGGTGTTATTGGATGGACCGCTGCATCTGGGAGTATATATATACCGGGTGACCCATAATTCAGGAACCATAGGAATAATTGCTTTTTTTTCGAATAATTCTTGTACTTTCTAATAATTTTTTTTCTTTATTTTCTTTTTGATGAATTACCTGGATGACATACCGATAAACAAACGACGTGTCATGTTTTTTCAGCAAGACGGTGCACCTCCTCATTTTGCCATGCAAGTTCGCAAATACCTTGATAAAACGTTCTCCAACAGATGGATTGGCCGAAGAGGTCCTATCGAATGTTCACCCAGGTCACCAGATATCACTCCACTCGATTTTTGGGTCTTTTCCGTTTGGGGGCTAGCAGCGAATTTTAATGAAAATCGGTATACTAACGTAGTTTTGGTCACTGATTTAAAAAATATCTTTCTTTTTTTGGAGAAATGAAAAACAAACATATTAGAGCACTTTAAATAATTAATATGTATTTCAAGTAGCTTAAACTAGTTACAGAGGATTGTGTTAAATTTAGCCAGAGTTACAAACTGCTACTGTTTATGAAAAAAGTGCTCTAAGCGTGGGAAAGTGTGTTCCTTTGATAAAAATACCCAGTTCTTTCGCTGCCAAAAGCGTCGGTCAAACGGTAAAAAGTGCAACTTTAAATTATCCCTAACGAAGAATACGTTTTTTGAAGGATCCCGGCAGATCTGTAAAAGTAGCAGAAAAAAAATCAAGAATTAATGCCCAGTTAGGTGAATTGAATGCCCGATTAGGTCAATTGAATGACCGATTAGGTCAATTGAATGCCCGATTAGGTCAATTGAATGCTAGGTTAGGTCAATTGAATGCCCGGTCAGGTCAACTGTACGCCCTTGACGATTGGTTAGGTTAAGTCATGATATTTTCGTTAAAAATACATTAATTACACAGCTCAACAAAAAAATTTTTTTGTTTCGTTGCCAAGGAAATTCGTACGAATTTAGGGTATTTTGGGGTTGCTGAATTCCAAAATGAAAGTAGTTTTTCCGATTTGGCTCTAGTTCTTGAGATAATGAATACCCTCAATTAATAGGAAACGTAACCATAACGCGTGCATATGGGAAACTACCGGAACATTCTAGATGGTGAGACACGCGAATATTCTTAGTGTTTACTCCGCGATCATTCTAGAATATTCCCCCTCCGTATATAAGTCATCGGCCACCCAAGCAGTAGTCAGTTGACAGTTGGCAGTGGAGCGGTATCATGAGCACCAGATGCCTATTTGTGTTGATCTAAAGATGGTAAACTTCTTGCTTGGGCAGCAAAGTGGATATACGAAGTACCCTTGTTTCATCTGTTTATGGGATAGTAGGGCAAGGCAAGATCATTGGCAAAAAGTGACATGGCCTTCAAGAGAAAACATGACTGTAGGTGCAGCGAACATCATTAACGAGCCTTTGGTTGACAGGGAAAAAATCATCCTCCCACCACTTCATATCAAGCTGGGACTAATGAAACAATTTGTTAAGGCCTTGGACAAAGATGGCGATTGCTTCAAATACATTTGTAGATCGTTCCCTGGACTAAGTATGGAAAAACTAAAAGCTGGAATCTTTGATGGCCTTCAAATCCGTACACTTATCAAGGATTCTAATTTCACAAAATTTATGAATGGTGTTGAAGCTTCTGCCTGGTGCAGTTATGTCTCAGTTGTCAAGAACTTCTTGGGTAACCACAAAGCAGACAATTATGAAGAACTGGTGCAAAACATGCTCACAAACTTTGAAAAGTTGGGTACTAATATGAGCATAAAGGTACACTTTCTCCATAGCCACTTACACAGATTTCCGGATAATCTTGGTGATTTTAGCGAGGAACAAGGGGAGAGGTTTCATCAAGATATCAAGGTGATGGAGGAAAGGTATCAAGGCAGATGGGACAGACACATGATGGCTGACTATTGCTGGAACCTCCAACGTGATTGTCCTGATAACCCACATAAAAGAGAATCGTACAAACAGAGATTTACTATACATTAATTGTAATTATGCGAATCAGCTTACTGTGTTTATCTGTTATTATACCGAATAAAATGCCATTATGTATTTCATGTGTTTACTTTTGTATGATTTGAGACAATTTCAATGCGATTTGTAAGTAGGCTCCGCCTGAACATTAAATTTTTTGCATTTTTACGTGTTTCAATGGGGTACCAATTATCTCATAAATTAGAGCCAATCTAGCAAAACCGATGTCATATTCGGAATCAGCACCACAAAGTTACCCCAAAATCACTCTAATATGATTGGCAATAAAATGAGTGTTGACCAGTGTTATTTAAAGTGGTCTAACATGTTTGTTTTTCATTTCTCCAAAAAAAAAATTATTTTTGAAATCAGTGACCAAAAGTACATTAGTATACCGATTTTCATTAAAATTCGCTGCTAGTCCCCAAAAGATCCTGATTTTTTTCATTAAAAAGAAAATAAAGAAAAAAAACATTATTAGAAAGTACAAGAATTATTAGAAAAAAATTACAATTATTCCTATGGTTCCTGAATTATGGGCCACCCGGTATATATATATATATATATATATATATATATATATATATATATATATATATATAAGGTAAGGTATTAAGATATTAAGGTATTAAAAGTTTTTCCAATTTTATTCTAGGTTTGTGTTTTTGGGGGTGGAGGTTATTCTACTTTGAGACGTAATCTTCTTTAAATTTTCTCAAACAAAATGTTTTTCCGCGTTGAGTCTGGAGAGCCTATATATGAAAAAATATATTTCTAAATTAAATGCAGGCCTGTATATATATATATATATATATATATATATATATATATCACACACACACACACAGTGTGTGTGTGCGTGTGTGTGTGCACAACATTCTTTCTCCTCCCGTTGTCAACCACGACTGACGGGGAACAATAGAAAAATGAGTGGACCAATAAATCTTTTTCAGAAATATAATATTTTTACTGTAGAAGGAATTGATTTGGGTTGTGCAGAATATATATACACAGGGTGGTCCAAAAGTCCCTATTTATTTTGCTGAAATAATAGTATTTTAAAATAAAAATGTATTAACATAATTAGATGTATATTTATTTATCAAGCTTCGGCCTAAGATTCGACGTGAGCACCATCAGTGGCTCTGCAAATCTCAAATCTGTCCACTGCATTGCGGAACACATTCTCAAGCATCTGGGGTTATTTTAGTGACTGCCGCGACAATGCGGGTTCGCAGATTCTACAGGTTTGTAACTCTTGTTTTATAAACCTCAAACTTTATAAAACCCCACGCAAAGAAGTCTAGTAGGGTTAAATCTGGAGATCTTGTTGCCCAGGACCTGTTTCCACCACGTCTAATCCAGCGATTTGGGAAGAGCATCGAGGTACACCCGAACGATGTTTGTATAGTGGCATGGAACTCCATGTTGTTGAAAGACAACAGTGTCGAGAATGCCATCTGAACGAAGCTGCGGTTCAAGAAACTGCTAAAGCATGTCAAGATAAATTGGCTGTTACCGTAGCTTCTGTAAAGAAGAAAGGTCCGTAAATCTTTCATCTTGTCATGCCCAAACTGACATTAACTTTAGGAGAATCTTTCTCCCATTTGTAGAACTCGGTTGGTTTTTACTAGCCCACAGACGGCAATTATGTCGATTAACCTTTCCACATGTCGCCTCATCGCTGAAGAGAATGTGGTTTAATAAGTTTTCAGTATGAATTTTTTCAATCAATTTTGTGCACATGGCGGCTCGTCTTCGATAATCCTCTTCGTGTAACTCGTATACCACTTGAATATGGTAACTTTTATTTTTTAATGTTGATTTTAAAAACCTTAGAACAGTAGTTTTTGGTATGAGCAGTCTCGATGCTGTGCGAGTTGACCTTCTAGGATTTGTTTCAAAGGCTTCTCTTACCAATTCGACATTTTCTTGAGAGGTAATATGTACATACGAGTATGTACAACGGGACAGAGAAATAAAAAGATTAGCACGTGCTTCTTAAGAGTTGATTAAAGGCAAAAGGTATTTTAACAGGATATTGTCAATTTTATACATTCCCGCACTGTTATTGAAGTTATTTTTAAAATGTATGCATGCACATTATACAGGGTGTTCGAAAAGTCCCGTCACCCCCTACAAAATGTACATATTGTAATACCAATTTTATTTTTGTGTGATTTAATTGTATTTATATATGTTAGGTGTAATTTAAGAAACAAGTCACTAGCAAGAATTACTTTAATTACAGTAAATACAGTTACTAATTACAGTTACTAATCAAGAATATCTGTGCGCACCATCATTTTCGTAACAAAGGATTATGGACCAAACAAGTTCCTGGCAGACATTGCACCCCATATCATCACGTGCGGTGGATGGTGTTCCAGTTCCTGAAAGAAGTGTGAATTTTCCTTGCTCCAGAAGTAAACATTTCTCATTTTGGCGCTACGGTAAATTGCACACTCGTCAGAAAAAATCACTGTTCCACGTGCAGGAATTGTTGGAAAAACGGTCAAAAACCGTTCACAGGCTTCATATCGTTTCTGCATGTCTGTATCGCTTAATTCATTAAGAAATGACGGGCGGTATGCTTTCACGCCGAGATCTTTTGCCATGTGATCTCTCATTGTGGACATAGGGACTGCAAATTCTTGTGATCGTTTCCGAAGTGATTTTTTTGGTGAACGAGCCACCGATACAATCACACCTTCACATCGTTCTGCTCGCGTTGTTGGTCTTTCCGACCGTAGTCGGGGATTGATGGAGCCAGTTTCAAACAGTTTTTCTCCCAGCGTAATACCGTCTTGTTTGGTGGTGCAGCTTTATTGAATCTTGTGTTGAAATCATCCTGGATATCATGCATTGTTTTGCCAGTATGTGACTTTTCATAAGCCCATGTGCTCATCACTATCCCTTCCTCCAGAGTGTAAGTGGACTGGTCTGCCAGTGTTCACACAACTCTAATACCTGGAAAAGAATAAAAAATGTCAATGAATCACACACAAATTAAATGAATCACAAAAATAAAATTTGTATTACAATATGTACACTTTGTATGGGTGACGGGACTTTTCGAACACCCTGTTGAATATTCCTTTCAGTTATACATGTGTTTTTAACGAGCGCTTTAGAACTATTCCATTTGATACTATGATTACGTTTGTACATATGGTTAAACAATGCATTAGAATTATTTGCTGTTCTACACGCATATTTATGCTGTTTTATCCTGATATCTAACGTTTTTCCCATTTGACCTATATATACTCAGTTACATTGTATACATCCGATCGAATAGACACAGCCAGCCGCATTATCAGGGCTATTCTTTATTCGGCGTGATTTAACAATATTATTATACTAGGGGCATTCAATATATTTTGCCCCACGCTTTTTTTCTTAGCTAAATAATAGGCCATGGGGCTGAAATGTCTTCTGGGCAGTAAGTTTGAACTTTCTGCGCTTCACATAACCGGATCTTTCCAGTTTGAACCTCCCCTCCTTATATAAAACCGCTTTTAAATGCCCTTCTATAAAACCGATGGTTAACGCAGTTTCGAAAATGGCGTCTGACAGTGATGTGCGTCGTAAACAGAGAGCTGTTATCGAGTTCTTAACCGCAGAGAAGGAAACAGTTGGAAATATTCACAAACGTCTACAAAACGTTTACAGAGATGCTGTTGTTGATCGAAGCAGAGTTGCACGCTGGTCTAAATGTGTGAGATCATCGGAGAGAGGGAGAACCAGCCTCGATGATGAGCCACACAGCGGTCGCCCGGCATCGGCTGTGACATCTCATACTGTGCAACGTGCTAACAGCATCATTCGATCAAATCGGCGCGTCACATACAAGGAGCTATCACTGGAGCTACGAATTAGTGAAGGAAGTGTGAATACGATAATTCAGCAACTGGGATACTCAAAAGTGTGTTCACGGTTTGTTCCTCGCCGACTGAAGATCACAAAGTCCAAAGAAAAGAAATTGTTTCTGAGTCGTTGGTTCGATACGAGACAGAAAGGGATGACTTCTTTTCACGAATTGTGACGGGATGAGACTTGGGTACACCACTTTGAACCTGAAGCAAAACGCCAATCCATGGAGTGGCATCATGCAGACTCTCCACGCAAGAAAAAGTTCAAAATGGCTCCTTCTGCAAGAAAGGTTATGGCCACCATCTTCTGGGACATGAAAGGGGTGATTCTGGTGGACATTATGAAGAAAGGACAAACAATCAACTCAGAGGCATATATTGCTACCCCTACAGAGACTCTAGAGACGTATAAAGCGAGTTCTACCGGAGAGAAAACTGGAAGACGTCCTTCTTTTGCACGATAACGCAACACCACACAACAGTTTGCAAACAAGAGAGGCCATCACAAAAATGCGCTTGACTGTGTTACCCCACCTTCCATACAGCCCGGATCTGGCACCTTCAGACTTCCATTTGTTTGGGCCATTGAAAGATGATATTCGTGGAAGAAAGTTTCAGAGTGACGATGAGGTTGTTGAGGAGGTTAAGAGGTGGCTCCAGCGGAACCCAGCGGACTTTTACCAGCAAGGAATAAAGGCCCTTGTTTCGAGGTGGAGGAAAGCCGTAGAAAAGGATGGAGACTATGTGGAAAAATAAAAACTTGTAAAAAAAGGAATGTAACTACGTGTGTATAAAATTTCTGGAACTTACAAAGAAACTTGTAAAGAAAAAAAGGGTTGGGCAAAATATATATATTCAGTGGCCCTCGTACTTAAAGACTACATTGATACCAATTACTTTAAGTAAAGTCGGAAGATATTTAAAATTAACATGGTAATATGAGAATAAAAACCCACTCTAATAGACAGAGTTTATTTCCACGACAGTTTCGACGCCCACTGGCATCCTCCTCGGGTGGATACAGAAACACAAATGAAACAAAACAAGAGGGAAAAACAGTTCAGGGATCGACCGTTAAGAAATTCGCACCTAGGTTGGATTCCATTCTCTCGAGACAGGAGGGGCATTTTCATTAAGTACATTCGCACAAATTTTAAAACTATCTTCCTGTTCTAAACATACAGATTCTATTATTTTTACGGCGTCGAAACTGTCGTGGAAATAAACTCTGTCTATTAGAGTGGGTTTTTATTCTCATATTTTGACCTTCACGTAAAAAAGTGAAGTTTTTTGCATTTATTAACATGGTAAGTTAGGCTAAGAATATTTTTACGCTCAAATTCCTTTACAGTTACACTATTATAATACCTATTCTTGGCTTTCCTAAGGCAGTTATCTCGAAATGAAATAGGATAACATAATTTAATACCAATATTCATGATATTGCATAACTCGGAATCTGAAAATTCAGGACAAATGAATGTTGGTACTAAATTATGTTATTCTATTTCATTTCTAGATAACTGTTAGGAAAGCCAAGAATAGGTATTATAATAGTGTAACTGTAAAGGAATTTGAGCGTAAAAATATTCTTAGCCTACCTTACCATGTTAATTTTAAATAGCTTCCGACTTTAATTAAAGCAATTGGTATCACTGTAGTCTTTAAGTATAATAATACTGTTAAATCACGCCTAATAAGGAATAACCCGGATAATGCGGTTGGCTGTGTGTATTCGATCGGATGTACACAATGTAACTCAGTGTATATATACTGTAGGTCAAACGGGAAAAATGTTAGGTATCAGGGTAAAACAGCATAAATATGCGTGTAGAACAGCAAATAATATGTAACTATATGTACAGACGTAATCATAGTATCAAGTGGGATAGTTCTAAAGCGCTCGTTAAAAACACAGATATAATTGAAAAGAATATTCTAGAATGTGCATTTATCCATTTTAAAAATAATTTCAATAACAGTGCGGGAATGTATAAAATTGACAATATCCTGTTAAAATACCTTTTGCCTTTAATCAACTCTTATTAATCATGTGCTAATCTTTTTATTTCTCTGTCCCGTTGTACATGCGTATATATTTTCGTCACCTCGCCTTCTCTCTTCATTCCCTGACGAGGTGTATTTCTGAATACACGAAAGGCCTTGGAATCATTTTTCTTTTTCCTTGTGAGTTTGCCTCATTCATTCATTTCACGTGTTTAATTGAGAGATTCATCCCATATGACGGGTGTGCCATAAAAAAAGGGTACATTTTAAAAAGGCTATAAAATCAACATTTGAGACTGGAGGTAAAGCCACCAACAGTGAAAAATTATGTAACCTTTAAGAAGAAGGGGGTCGAGACAAATTACTTGCGGCGGTCTTGTCACTGCACTCCCATCACCATTTCTTGGGCACAGTTTCAGGTGCAAACTGCTGTAAATCCGGTTGGTAATTTTAAACTTTGATTCATTCAGACAGTTGGTTGTTAAAGTGTGTTGTTTTTGTTGCTTCTAATGGTTGTAGTGGTGGTGGTATTGTTGAAGTCGTTGTTGTCATCCTTTTGATGAGCGGGAAAGATTAATAAGGAGTAAATCAGATCAAGACGATCTTTCGGTACTGATTGACCCAATGGCTAATTGGAACGTTGAGCTTCACTTGTACGACGCTTTCCATCTGTCGTATGTTTCTATCATTTTAATGAGATCTGACCTCCTCCGGACATTCACCCTTAAAACTGAAAAGAATAGATGTATCTTATTTTTTATTTTTATTTTTTATTTTTTTAAACACAAAGCGGAATTCTATTTATGGAAACTGTTTCTTGATGCAGTGATTTGTCAGTTCATTGCAATTGATCAGATCTCGAATTATTTGTTGGGTGTGATTCGATTCAGTTTTTATACAAAAAATTTTTGAAGTGATACCTTCAGAGTTTATTAAATTAAAAACAAAGATTAATTTAATTCATTAAGTATAAATTGTTTTTTAAATTTTTTTTATACAAAACATAAAAATTACCATTTGACATTGTCATAAATAATGAACGCGGAAGGACAGTCCATCATTAATTGAAGTATTACATATTAAAACATTTTAAAAGAACCGCTATTTATATAAAGAAACAAATTATTTTTTTAATGATTTGTGAGGAGGCTTTACTGAAGTGTCTTTTACTTTCATTAATACGTTTCTGTACATATTTTGTTCCTTTAATCAGGTGGAATAAAAATTATATTTTCATATACGAAAGCGATCAGAAACTGACGATCAAATGTTGAACGTCTGAAGGCAGAAACCTCTTTGTTATTAAACTCAAACAATAACTGCATGAAAACCGACGACAACGGTAATGACGGTCAACTCGTAAAAAGCCATAAAAGCTTCTCGAGTCTCCACCGAGTCTGCTCCATTGAACTTTATGCAAGCGACCAACTTTTCTGTCGAAAGATTGCTCTAATAGAGTCCTCAGAACTTAAGCCTTTGGCACTATCAACCAATGGAGGACAGAGACAAAAATACCATTTTATATTAGCTTTACACAAATTTCCAATGAATGAACGATGTATTTCATAAACTCATAATTTTTAATACTGGTGGGGGGGGGGGCCAAGGGTAAACGCCCGCAACCCCTCTCCCCATAGAAGGAAGAAAAGTAAGCCAAAATTAAAGTCCAAAGCTTTCGAAATGTATGGACACTCTGCGTTTCAAAGAGTAGAGGTCATAGAGAGGGAGAAGGATCGATTGAGAAAGGCTGTTCCAGAGTTGACCGGTTGAGTACATGAAAGACTGAGAATACCGATTAACCCTTGCGTAAGAGAGTTGGACAGAAAAGGAATGAGAATGTGTCGAAAGTCTGGTACTGCATACGCTCCTTAAAGGAGCAGGCATGCAGTAAGCGAATTTAGAAAAGACGAAAAGCCTTTGATTCCAACCGGTCAATTAAACCTGTGTGGGTTGAGCCATCCCACACGTGAGAAGCGTACTCCATAGAGGGGCGGACAAGACCCCTGTTCAGAGACACATAGGCGAATGGGATGGCAATTTACTCGGGGGACGGAAAAAATTTGCCCTAAAAATTTTCAGGGTGCCCTGATTTCCGCATAAGCACTATGTGTAGCATAAAATAACACAAAGGTTAGAGTATGAATAACATATATTAAAGCCTTTTTGATATAAAAAACATTGAGTTAAATTATCTGTATGTATAAAATTATCTGTATGTATAAAATCCTTAAAGACTTTTCTCCCATTTTGTGTGTATATATATAGGGTGTCCCAAAAAAAACTATATACTCTTTATAGCATCATATATTTTATAATTAAAAAAAAACAAAAACAATATATTGTTATAGCAATTGCCAATGAAAAGTAAATTAGTAATCTAAGTGATCAAAATGTTATAGCGAGTTGTTTGCATATAAAATTTAATTAACTACGCCAAGTGCTCAAAATGTTCTCCGGCGGCATGAATGCACTTTTGAATGCGTCGACTAACTGATTCGCAGATATGGACTAATGTGGATGCTGTGATGGTCCCGCACTTTTCCCTAATTGCATCCTTAAGGTGTTCGAGTGTTGCGGGTCTTGTACCATAAACTGCATCCTTCAGGTAGCCCCACAAGTAAAAATCAAGTGGAGTCAAGTCCGGTGAACGTGGAGGATACTCAACGCTTCCTCTTCGTCCTATCCAACGGTTAGGCAACGTTTCATCGAGGTACCTTCTGACATCACAATGATAATGAGGGGGGGCTCCATCTTGTAAGTAAAAGTCGTCGTTTCCAAACAACTTCCGAACTGCAGGTATAATTTCTGTCCGCAGCATGTCGAGATATGCGGCACCGGTAACTGTCCCATTAAAGAAAAATGGTCCAACCAAACCCCTGGATGATAAACCACACCATGCTGTTAATCCTGGTAAATTAACATGTTTATCCACATAAACGTGTGGATTATCAAGTGACCAGTACCTGCAGTTGTGTCGATTTACTGTGCCATTCAGCTTGAAGGTAGCTTCATCAGACCACACGATTTTGTTGTATTGAAAGTGCATTCATGCTGCCGGAGAACATTTTGAGCACTTGGCGTAGTTAATTAAATTTTATATGCAAACAAATCGCTATAACATTTTGATCACTTAGATTACTAATTTACCTTTCATTGGCAATTGCTATAACAATGTATTGTTTTTTTTTTTAAATTATAAAATATATGATGCTATAAAGAGTATATAGTTTTTTTGGGACACTCTCTCTCTCTCTCTCTCTCTCTCTCTCTCTCTCTCTCTCTCTCTCTCTCTCTCTCTATATATATATATATATATATATATATATATATATATATATATATATATAATATGAGAGAGAGAGTGAGTTACAAGGAGTTACAAGGAAAAGAAGTACCTCAAATGGCCTTGCGTCCCATACCGAGGAGCCTATTTTTAAACACATTTACACTTTGACTGGAAACAACCTCTGAGGGAAGTTGGTTCCAGATATTAACTATTTTATAGGAAAAGAAATTCCCGCAGACAGAGGTCCTAAATGTCTTTAGTTCCAGTTTAAACCCACTATCACTATTTCTTGTCGGATTGGCATTAAGTGAGAAAAAGTTTCCGTAATCTACCCTGTCTATTCCATTGAGCATCTTGAAGACTTGAATAAGCTGACCCCGCAACCTACTCGTCTCTAAGGTAAACAGATTTAGGCGCTCCAATCTCCGTTGGTAGCTTTGCATTCTCATTGAAGGGATCAATTTTGTAGCCCTTGCTTGTACTCTTTCTAACCTTTCTGTCCTTCCTGAGGGATGGAGACAAAAACTGCGCACAGTATTCCAGTTGAGGTCTGGCTAGTGAATTATAAGGAGACATTACAGTTGCCTTGTTCCGAAACTGGAACTGTCTTTTTATATAACCTAATATTTTTAAGGCCCTCTTTTCGACTTTTGCACAGTGCTTCGACGGTTTCAGATCGTTTCTCTAGATCGGTCTCAGTCAAGTTCCTTCCCAAGAGAGAGTAATCGGTCTTCGGGTTTTTATAACCTATGTGCATTACCTTACATTTGTCCAAGTTGAATGGCATCTGCCAAGTAGCAGACCATTCGAACAACCTGTCAAGATCATTTTGAAGCGTTCTTACACCCTCCTCAGTACCTACACTACTTCCTAATTTCGTATCGTCTGCAAATTTGGAGATTGTACTCAGAAGCCCGACGTCTATATCGTTGATATAGATGATAAAAAGAAAAGGACCCAGAACGGAACCCTGTGGGACACCACTGGTGACGGGCGCCCACTCCGAAGCCAATCCCTTTATTACCACTCTCTGCTTTCTATCTTTTAACCAATCCTCAATCCAGTTGTAAACGAGCCCGGTGATTCCTAGTCCTTTGACTTTAGCCATTAATCTCGCGTGAGGGACTTTGTCAAAGGCTTTTTGAAAGTCGAGATACACTATATCTATTGCCCTACTTGCATCGTACAGTGTATGCATATTATGGAAAAAATCTAACAGGTTTGTCAGACAGGATCTATGTCGCCTAAATCCATGTTGAGAATAAAAAATTAGATTGTTAGATTCAAGGTGATACACAATACGTTTTGTAATGATGGATTCCAACAGTTTGCCGACAACTGATGTTAAACTGATCGGGCGGTAATTACAAAGATTTTCCCTATCACCCTTTTTAAAGATTCGTGTTACATTTGCTAATTTCCAGTCGGTTGGAGAGAGAGAGAGTTACAAGGAGTTACAAGGAAAAGAAGTACCTCAAAAGGCCTTGCGGCCCATACCGAGGAGGTACCAATGGCAACGGGTGCCACGGAAAATTTTCTACACACTCAAATAGTGTGCAAGATTTGGTCTAACCTTTTCTTGAAGTGATCCACAGAGGAACTGTTCACAACTTCTGAAGGTAACCTGTTCCACGTGTCACAGATCTTATAGGTAAAGTAATTCCCACACACACTAGTGCTAAACCGTTTCAAATCCAACTTCCAACCATTGTTGCGAGTCGGGTTATCATTTAAACTAAACATGCTTCTAAAATCGACATCGTTGAACCCGCGTAATAGCTTGAAAACCTCAGTCAGTTGACCGAACAGCCTCCGAGTTTCCAGCAAAAACAAGTCCAGGGTCCGTAACCGTCGATTGTAGCCCATATGCCTAACGGAAGGGATTAACTTTGTGGCCCTCGCCTGCACTCACTCCAGCGTGTCAATATCAGGGAATTGTACAGAGAGAGCACAATCTCCTTGTTCCGAAACTGAAATTGCCTCATGATATAACCCAACAGCTTCTGGGCTTTCTTTTCCACCTCTCCGCACTGTTTGGTAAACTTAAGGTCGCTGCTAATTAGCACACCCAAGTCCTTTTCCAAATCAGTCACCTCGGCATTACTCCCCAACATCGAGTAGTCCGACTTGGGATTGGCGTAGCCAATGTGCATCACCTTGCATTTACCCAAGTTAAACGGCATTTGCCATTTTTCGGACCACTCTCCTATCCTACCTAGGTCCGCACGCAGTTGCTCGATAGCCTCTGTCGTCCCAACATTGGCCCCAAGCTTGGTGTCATCAGCGAATTTGGCGATCCGACTGACGATGCCA
Organism: Bathynomus jamesi; assembly: GCA_023014485.1. NCBI lineage: Eukaryota > Metazoa > Arthropoda > Malacostraca > Isopoda > Cirolanidae > Bathynomus > Bathynomus jamesi. The sequence continues at coordinate 1,144,241 of JAJOZX010000004.1, read as the reverse complement.
CCGTCTATATCATTTATGTAAGTGATAAACAACAGCGGCCCCAAAACGGAACGCTGAGGAACCCCGCTAGTGACCGAGGCCCAACCCGAACTAGCCCCTTTAATTACAACCCTTTGCCGCCTATTCTTTAGCCAGTTTTCAATCCACCTACCTACTTCCCCACCGATACCCAGCGCGCGCACTTTCGCCATTAGCCGGAGAGAGAGAGAGACTATGAAGTTATCACGCACTTTTATATGTATCAGAGTTCGCCTATAGATTTGAATTTCGTGTCATACATAGACATAAGTACATCCAAAGTGTTTAGACTTGAATTATTATTAATTTGCATGTTGGTGATCATGCTGGTGGTCATGCCTTTTTTTTTTACATGGAACCTTCGAAATATCGAATTCTACTTCGTGACAACGTCGCAACACCGCTTTTCGTCAGATCAGTAAGATGAAGTTACGTTGGGTAGGGATGGGTGGCCGTACTTGGTGTTCAGATGCAGCAACCTTTAAATAATTGGGATCCCACGTAAAAGTGTTGGTCCCTTTTCTGTCACATCACATTACCTTTGCTTTTACGAAGGAGGTTAAACAACTTCAAACATTATTATTTAAAACGTCGAATTCGTACATAAATTTCACGAAAAGACGAATAAAAATATTGTAGTTTATTTCCGCCTTTTTTGGAAGGAAATGTCTTCATCTACTTTTACTTTCATTTAATAGGTTTTACAGACATTTAAAGTAAATAAACGCGATCAGTATATGTTCAATGCATGATTGGATTTACAGCAATATATCCCTAGCTTCGTAGACAAGAATGGGGAAGGTGGCATTCGTGCAAATTGAATTTGGTGAAACTTTTACAGTATTTAAGAGAAATGTTCAAAATAATTTTAAACCATAATTAAACTTTAAGCTCTTTTTAAAGTAAAACTCTCTCTCTCTCTCATTTATATATATATATATATATATATATATATATATATATATATATATATATATATATATATATATATATAGGGTGTTTGAAAACTTTCTGTACAAATTGTAATGGGGGATAGGCAACACCAAGACAAACCCTTTTCGTCTATAAGTGTATGTCCGCTGATGTCACCATTCGGCGCGAGAGGGCGCCGCTGCAATTGGCTAAAAGGTGAAGTGGGCTAGACTCGCGCTTGCCGCGGGCATTCTTAAATCGGACGTAGTACGCGTAACATGGAGCGCTTCACGACTGCTGAGATGGCTGACATGCATATGGTGTATGGGGCTGCCAATGGAAACGGAAGAGCTGCTGTGAGGTTGTACCGACAGCGCTTCCCAAACAGACGTGTGCCAAACCACCAAACGTTTGCGCATTTGCATCGGCGACTGCGAGAAACTGGAACATTCCATGCAAACATGCATGACACTGGTCGGGAGAGAAACGTGCGCACTCCTGACATGGAAGAAGACAATCCTACGGCGATTTGAGGACAATCCAAGCGCAAGCACGCGAGGTGTTGCACGTATCCTCGGTGTGAACCACAACCTGGTCTGGAGAGTGTTGCACGAGCAGCAGTTACATTCGTTTCATCGTCAGAGAGTCCAGGCATTACAACCTCGGGATTACCCTCTTCGTGTGGAATTCGCACGCTGGTTTCTGCAGCAGACAGCGGTGCAGCCCAATTTTCCGGCTTATGTGCTGTTCTCAGATGAGGTCTGTTTCACACGTGAGGGTGTGTTTAACATGCACAATTCTCACGTGTGGGCGCACGCAAATCCACATGCTACACGGGTGCATGCTCATCAAGAACGGTTCGCCGTCAATGTTTGGGCGGGTATCGTCCATGGCAAGTTGATTGGGCCGTACCTACTGCCTGCCCGACTCGACGGGCGGGTTTATCGGATATTTCTTGAAGAAACGTTGCCGGAACTGCTGGAAGATGTTCCCGTGGCTATTCGTAGACGAATGTGGTTTCAACACGACGGGGCCCCAGCACACTCCAGCAACGATGTGCGGGATTATCTGAACGCCACTTTTGAGGACCGATGGATAGGCCGGGGTGGGCCCGTAGCCTGGCCACCGAGATCGCCCGATTTAACATGCCTCGATTTCTTCCTGTGGGGACACATGAAGAACCTCGTGTACGAGACTCCCATTTACTCAGAAGAAGACCTCGTAGCAAGAATCGCTGTCGCCGCTGGAACTGTTCCTGAAATGCCGGGAATCTTTCGACGTGTACGTCGGTCAATGCTTCGACGCTGTCGGGCATGCATTGATGCTACCGGTCGCAACTTTCAGCACCTTCTTTAAATAAACATGCCTTCTTTAAATAAACATGTTACGCGTACTACGTCCGATTTAAGAATGCCCGCGGCAAGCGCGAGTCTAGCCCACTTCACCTTCTAGCCAATTGCAGCGGCGCCCTCTCGCGCCGAATGGTGACGTCAGCAGACATACACTTATAGACGAAAAGGGTTTGTCTTGGTGTTGCCTATCCCCCATTACAATTTGTACAGAAAGTTTTCAAACACCCTGTATATGTATATATATATATATACAAGATGGGAGAAAAGTCTTTAAGGATTTTATACATACAGATGATTTGTTAGTAATAAATAAATTCCAATGGTAAAATGATTAGGGATAACATAAATAAATGATAAGTGACAATTTAATGACTTAAGTTTGGGTCGCGAACCAGAGGTTAAGAACCCCTGCCCTAGGCCCTAGCCTCAGTCAGCGCCATGTCAGTAAGGATGGAATTCGATAATGGAAGCTCAAAGTTATGGAAATATGGAGCCTGGTAAAAGATCGTCCAAGAAGCGGAAGGCCAGTGACGGCGACAGGAAACAACAACAAAGAAAATGTCCTCACCAGTTTTCAAGTCAATCCAATTGGGTATTTCTAAATTTTCAATAGCAAACATATTGAAATCACAGGGGTATGACGATTACAAACCCATTTACTCTCACCTCATATACGACAATAATTCTGATAGACGGCTGCAGTTTGCTGAAACAACGAGACAAAAGTTCAACAGTGATCTAGATTTCTTTGGAAAGATCAAATATCCAGATGAATGTGTCTTCGGTTTAACGAGTAAAGGAAACAAACACAACGTTCACTACTGGGCGAAAAAAATCCCAAAATACGATTGAGTAAACCCATTAAAAAGACTACACTAACAGTTTGGGCGTGCACTGGTTATTCAGGACTCCTTTCTTTTGGCATATCGAGAGATACGATGGATGGAAAACGCTATTGCCAGGTATTGAGAGAGAAAGTTTTGCCACAGTTTACTAATGGCGTTAACAGGAATTGGCTTTATCAACACGATGGAGCGTCGCCATATTACTCTGCAGCTGCCCGTGAGATTCTGGATACCAACTTTGAAGGCAGATGGCTTGGGCGGCGAGGTCCCATCGAGTGGCCAGCCAGATCACCTGATTTAACCCCATGTGATTTCTGGCTTTGGGTTTATTTGCCTGACAAACTCTACACTCCTGTTCATCTATCCAAATGTAATGCCCTTGGCTGCAGAATAGATGAAGAACTGAAAAGGATCCCACTCGACATATTCAGAACAGCAATGAAGAGTTTCACAGAGAGAATCCACAAATGTATCATAGCAGATGGCGAACTCTATTAAATTACAATTTAACAAAATATTTGTATGAATAAAATTCTTATAGACTTTTTGTTTGATTTGTTTCATCATATGAACACTTATCTGTATAATGTTTTTAACTAAATAGTTGTATGTATAAAATTCTTAGATTTTTCTCACATCCTGTATATATAATGTACAGAGTGAGAGAGAGTTACAGACTAACACAGAACCTAAAATCCACTTTAGGTTAGCCCAAAAAAGTAGGGGAAAATAGAAAAAAAAGTGAAAATAAAGAATACTGAAAACTAAGACCATGCTCACATCTCTAGACCTGTAAAGCTTTAACACAGGAATAGCAGTAATAGTAAGGACAAACAAGGCTCTCCCTCCTCCCCCAGCCTCTACTGACAAAAAATAGCTGTGAAAAAAGATTTATAGGAAAGTAGAAAAACGTATAATGAAAAGAGTACCTTCAGAGTTCATTCACACCACATACATGCGTGCACTTATCTCGTGTACCGAGTTACGCATTAGAGGAGAGTGGAAAATAAAGGATAGCATGGAACACTAAACTTTTTAATCTAGTCTACACTATGCATTTTCTCTAAGGAATTTTTCATTCATTCATTTGTTATGCAGAAAATCATCATTTTTTATTTCATCGTTGCATCATTTCTCCGATGAATAACAAGGTCATCGTGCTCAGAGACTTGCTTTTATGAATTAATTAATTAGAGAATGTTTTGATTTAAACAAAGTAGAATTCTGTGTTATTTTATTCTTTAAAATCTAGGAAAACTAAATAAATTGTAAACATATCAAAATATTGGTTCGGGGGCAACTGGGCGACAGACAACTAGGCGGCGGGACAAATGGGCGACGACCAACTAGCCGACAGGACAACTAGACGTCAACAAACTAGGCGACAACAAATATATATATATATTTATTTATTTATACCTTATGTATATTCATACATTAGATAGAAATTAAAGGCCCAAGTTTGAAACGACTTTATTACACATAAAATAAAATATGATAAATCATTAAGATAAAAGAATTATAAAACGTGATTTATATAATTGGGGCAGATTATATAATTGTTATGCAGATGGAACAAAATTGTACCCCACACCCTTCAGATAGAGTAGAATCTACTGTTTATGAAAAAGTGCTCTAAGTGTGGGAAAGTGTGTTCCTTTGATAAAAATATCCAGTTCTTTCGTTGCCAAAAGCGTCGGTCAGATCTGTAAAAGTAGCAGAAAAAATGAAAAATTAATGCCCGGTTAGGTCAATTGAATGCCCGGTTAGGTCGATTTAATGCCAGATTAGGTAAATTGAATGCCCGGTTAGGTCAACTGTACGCCCTTGACGATTGGTTAGGTTAAGTCATGATATTTTCGTTAAAAACACAGTCTTTTCAAACTTGGACCTTTAATTTCTATCTAATGTATGAATATACATAATGTATAAATAAATAAATATATATATTATATATATATTATATATATATATATATATATGTTTGTCGCCTAGTTTGTTTGTCGCCTAGTTTGTTTGTCGCCTAGTTTGTTTGTCGCCTAGTTTGTTGTCGCCTAGTTTGTTGTCGCCTAGTTTGTTGTCGCCTAGTTTGTTGTTGCCTAGTTGTCTTGTCACCTAGTTGGTTGTCGCCCAGTTGTCCTGTCGCCCAGTTGCCACCGAAGGCAAAATATTACAGGAACAAGGTTAATAATAACATTTTAAATAGTTATGTTAACGTGGTTGAAAATACGTAACGTTTGATTTAATTTGATCTGGTTTGTCTTCGTAATCTTATTTCTTCGTTCTTCTTGAAATATTGAGCAGAAAATTTATTCGTAACTAAGGATGACATATTTAATAGGAATAAAAAATTATCGAGCGAGATCAATATTCTGTTGAATAAGATGCATTGTTTAACAAGGATTTGAAAGGTAAGCTTTTAATTAAGAAGATGGGTAAAATTTAATGTAATTACGAAAGTCTACTGATTTTAACCTACCAAACGTCAATGAGTGGTAAAAATGGTTGCATTTCCTATGCACGCCATACGCGCGAAACTCAGAATGGACATCTTAAATTTCACGCCTTTTTAGCTTATACCAGTCATTTTGAATTCTGACAGTATCATAGTGTAATATGAGAGTTCCAGCATGCATAGAGAACATTTCTGATACTTGAATACCTTCAAGTATTGTACAGGGTGTTCGAAAAGTCCCGTCACCCCCAACAAAATGTACATATCGTAATACCAATTTTATTTCTGTGTGATTAATTGAATTTATATGCGATTCATTGACATTTTTTATTCTTTTCGAGGTATTAGAGTTGTGTGAACAATGGCAGACCAGTCCACTTACACTCCGGAGGAAAGGATAATGATGAGCACATGGACTCATGAAAGGTCACATACTCGCAAAAAGATGCATGATATCCAGAATGATTTCAACACAAGATTCAATAAGGCTGCACCACCAACAAGACGGTATTACGCTGGGAGAAAAAGCTGTTGGAAATTGGCTCCATCAAGGACCGACCACGGTCGGGAAGACCAACAACGTGAGCAGAACAATGTGAAGGTGTGATTGCATCGGTGGCTCGTTCACAAAAAAATCACTTCGGAAACGATCACAAGAACTTGCAGTCCTCATGTCCACAATGAGAGATCACATGACAAAAGATCTCGGCATGAAACCATGCCGCCAGTCATTTGTTAATGACAGATATTATTCATTAGTAACTGTAATTAGTAACCGTATTTACTGTAATTAAAGTAATTATTGCTAGTGACTCGTTTCTTAAATTACACCTACCACATATAAATACAATTAATCACTCAAAAATAAAATTGGTATTACAACATGTACTGTACAATGTGTAGGGGGTGACGGGACTTTTCGAACACCCTGTAGAAAACTCAACATACTAAAAAACTTTTTTTTTTTAATTTAGCGACTTTAAATTGAACTACATTGCTAATAAAACATTGTTCGATACGAGTTGGAACTGTAACTAAACCTTTAGTTGGGTAGGTTATACTGTAGTTTTCAATTCAGATACGAACTGAGAAAATTCACCTCTTTTCAAGAGTTTGAGTATTGATTGTAATTTTTCATATGACACTTTATTAGTTTTCACTGACGTATTTCAAATTTGCCTGCAATTATACTGAATCTTAAATCCTGCACAAATAAATGCGAACTATGTATGAAAAATGGAAAACATAAGATAAACTTTAATTGAAACTGATATTAAACATGAAAAAAAAAAGCCCAAAATAATATTTGATAAGAAATTAACTTTGGTTCAAAGTTAAGACATAGCATCTTTAATAAACGCGAGTCTGTTGCGACGGCCTGAAGCGCTCCCTCCTGAGTTAGGATCGTTCAGAAACGAATTCGGTTTCTCGCATGAAATGAAGTGGAGAATGATGAAAGGAAAATATAAGAAAAAATCGTGACGGGAGAATGGATGAAGAGTTTCATAAAATGCAAATGGTACCACTTACATCTTCTATACCTCATTTACTCTCATCCACCATAGTGAAAATAGTTTATTTATATATATATATAAAACCTTGGTTTTGCTCCCGCCTGAATTGTTCATTCTGGCGAAAGTCAAGCTTGTCACTCCACCTCAGACATAGTTAAATGTGGAATCCGAACCACGCCCCATCAGCATCCCAGCGTCTTAATCACTAGGTTACCCAGGGTACCCATTTATCTACCAACCATTTGTGTGTGTGTGTGTAGAAGGATGAACAGCTGGGTTTTGCTGCGCACCGCCTGCCGTCACCGGGTCTCGATCCCGGGGCCGATGGATTCGTAGTCAGCGACGCTAACCACTACACCACCGAGGCGCATTGTATATATATATATATATTATAACTAGTATCATGCATGAACGTGCCCGATTTTTGCATAGTGCAAATTTTGGCCCCTACCAGGCCTGGTTCGAGCCCAGCACCTCTTGAATAGCAGGTGAGGGCGCTAGCCACTACACTACGACGGGATAAAAGTTAACACACGTTGTGTTAACTTTTATTGCATCGTCTTTCTTTTTCTTCATCGGCCCTTCGTGTTGTTTACTGAGCCTGGATCCTTTTGTCTTTTAATGATTTTGGACACTCGATTCTGAAAAACGCCAATCCTTCGTGCAATGTTTCTTTGGGATAGCCCAAGACGATGCAGAGCCATTATTTCAATGCGTTTCTTTATAGGAATTTCTTTCCTGTGGGGGGGGCCATTGTTAATTTCTGAAAAAGGAAAATTGTTGCTTCATAAATACGGAGTATTTTCAGTGGAAAAACAAACTTCATACGAGTATTTACAGTAGTTTTCGGTGTGTAAACTATGTTAGACATCGAATCTGTGTAAAATATGTGAAAAAAAAGCTGAAATTTTTTTAATACACAAGAATATCTAAGTAAATGCAATATGCATCAAGAGAATCGAAGTTCATAAATTTAGCATTAAATATAACCTACTAAACATATGGGGGCTAAAAGATAACTGCAACTTCTTTCTTTATACCATTGGTCTATTCAGTTACGTAGAAATTTTATTGGTTTTAGCAACAAGACTTTTAACCTATAGCACATTTTTCTACTGACACCATAATTTTACCGCCAGTATATATATATATATATATATATATATATATATATATATATATATATATATATATATATATATATATATATATATCGGGTAATTTTATTTTTTTAAACATATGACACTTTAAAAGTTTTTTTAGTAACTGAAGTAAAAGCGTGAAATTTTTACTGTACCTTCTTTACACAGGGAGAATTAGTCCCCTCGTGCAAAACATGATCTAACGTGATGTCCTCTCAGCTCATTAACGATTGGCACACAAACAACAAAATGTTGCAGTACTCTGGACAGTGTGTATGTTGAAATCTGAGAAATTTCTTGCTCAACTGATTCTTTCAATTCTTCTATTGTGTGCGTATTCTGTTAAACACACTATCTTTTAAATAACCCCACAGATATAAGTCTAGAGAACTAACCCCACAGATAAAAGTCTAGAGAAATAACCCCACAGATAAAAGTCTAGAGAAATAACCCCACAAATATCTTTTAAATAATCCCACAGATAAAAGTCGCAGGGGGTTTAGATCTGGTGATGTTGGTAGCCATGATATTCCTTTATCATAAACAGTAAGAAATCTGTTGGACAGGACTCTTTCGTCGAAAGTATCATGTAAGTATCTTGAGCTGAGAGGACATCACATAGAGCATGTTTCGCACTAGTGGACTAATTCCCCACATGTAGAGAAGGTACAGTAAAAATTTCATGCTCTTATTTCAGTTAATAAAATAAATACAAACCTTTTTAAAGTGTCAGATGTTTACAAAAATCACCATATATATATATGAGTATACAGCTAACTTTGGGGATATAAGTTCTTATTTGTGAAAATAATTTCCTTGTTCCTGATAATAATACAATCTCAGCTTTCCTTTCTTCATTAAATACAGTCGTTTTGTCTTGAACTTGTCTACGGAGGAAAAAATTTCAAACTTTCATCCTAACGATGTTAAAGAAGTAAATATGATCTGAGATGAAACTTTAGATGCTTTTAGTTCTTTTAATAACGTTAATGATATGAAATAAATCGGTTGTTACGATTACGAGGAAGGAAATGTGATAATTACGGAACATGATAATGCCAACGCGGAAACAATTTTCAACTGCAGTTTGAGGTTGGAAAATTTTAAACACATTTTTTTATTAATAGCGGCTTATACACATTTTTTTCTAATTACAAATTTTTTAAATAATTTTTTATAACTTGAATGATTGGCTGAGAAGACTCTGATGGTTTGCGCGAGTTCTAATTTTCAAATTTCCGCAAATGAGATTTTCAAAATTTCAGTATTTGCTTTCTCAGTTGGTCTCGTAGGTATTTCTTCGATTTGCAGCTTCGTTTAGAGCAGTGGTTCCCAACGTGGGCGCCACCGCCCGCCAGTCGGCGTTTGAGAATAGGGGAGGGGGAGGGGCGCTAAGAAACTGTAAAATTGTTACCTTCTATTAATAAATCACTTATCCTGTTATATTATTATCTTTATGAGGGGGTACCAGCAAATATTAATAGACATAAGGGGGCGTTCGCTTAAAAAAGGTTGGGAACCACTGGTTTAGAGCGAATACTGAAGTCTGAGGACTAAGTAAATATTTCACTTAAAATAAAGGCGAGAAGGAAGAGTATATATATATATATATATATATATATATATATATATATATATATATATATATATATATGGTTGGTTGGTTGTAGTTTATACCCTTTGAAGCATTTCCAAACAGTCGAGACGCAATCTGCTCGTCTTTTTCTATTCATTAATTAAAGCTTTTCAGTATATCCTTTCACCATCAGAAGACTGTGTAGACTTCATAATCTATAATCACCTTCAGTGTTTCTCGAGGCTTCTATTCTTAGGAAATCGCAAAAGGATGGTCGAAAACGGACTTAACGTCTTAAGGGAGCGAGCATCAGATGTTCTGAAAGAAGGAAATGTAATTATGATTAGGATGAAAACGTGCAAGTTTCGCGTTTGCCAGACGCTATAACATTATTTGGGTGTCTTTTAAAAGTAAGGTATACTCGTTTGTTATATAAAGAATAAATAAGCGTTTCATTTTCAATATTTATAGAAACGGGACTGATTCTCTATTGTGTGTGTATGCGCGTAACATCACTAGTTTCATAAATCTAACGTACGCGGTTGGGTTAACTAAATAAACCTCCCTCCGATCATATTCAATTATATTTCCTTCCCAAAAGAATTATTCTATCTCGCGAAAGTCGAAACTCGGAATTTTAATATTTGATTATCAAAACATTCGCACTACCAATAAAGTGGAAAAAAAAAATTCGAACGTCTTGACCATGGCCGTAACTACCTATGAGGTCACCGAGGTCCGGACCTCGATAATTATTTCCTAAAAAAAAAAAAGAGACTGAACCGCCGTTCTCCGTGTATGAAACGCATATTACCGCTTTTCTTTTGAAAAGAGGGAGCGTCGAGCGTTTTGCGTTTTGTGTTTAGTGTATAGCTTGGGTTGTGTTTGTAGATGTCATTTTGGTCTGAATTTTGCTCGTCCCGCCGCGCTCGAAAAAAATCTGGACCTCACTAATTTCTAAACCCTAGTTACGGCCCTGGTCTTGACAGCCAACCATTACAGGGTTGTAATAAAGCAATAAATAGATATTCAAATTATATTTCTACCCGATAAATATGTGATAAAAATAATGTTTAAAACGGTCAATCCGTTTATTCACATTAGCTTCGAAAATCAAACTCTGCCTTTCGCATTTTCTTGACCGGACCATTTTGTTTGAAACGATTTTTGAAAGGCTTTAAGTCCACTTAAAGAGCTCCAAGAAAAGTTTTACTCTTTAAACTAAAACACATATTCCATAAAGAAATAGACTTCACCGCCAAAAAATCGCTTTTGAAAGCGAAAGACGTTACGTATCACTTGTATTTTATTTTATTTGTGATTTCTCGTATTAAATTCGAGTTTTATATAAATATAAATTGAATTTTTAACTAAAGAATTATTGAATGAGATTCATGTATAGAATAAACATTATTATTATAGAAAATAAAGCTATTGTCAACGTCAGTATACTTCGTATTAAAAAATTTTCACATTGCAGTATTTATTTAATTTAAAATAAAAACATTGCCCGTCTGTATATATATATATATATATGGGATTAAAATTAAGCTTCAGTATCCAGTAAAGGTATAACGGATGTTGCGGGATTTTTAAATTTGGAAAATTTTACCGTTTTTGTAACAAAGAAGAAACCGTTTGAAAATAGACACGACACGCTTTAATAAAAGAAATAATAATCGTATTTCTTTCGATATACAACTTTTCCTATTCCGAGTTTCATTCGAGTTTTACATTAATGGGAAATTTGACAGCTTTTATCGCCAATATTTTGTTGTTTCGCGCATCGTTGAACGGCGAGAAAGGTGGAGTTGGGATGCTGAATTTCTCTGCCGGCTTCCCTTTTTCCTCTTCGCGTTCGACCTTCGCAAAAGGGGTTCAGGGACAAGGCCCGATTTTTACTCATCGACCTGGATGCAACCATTGATTGCGAAACGCAGATTTAATAAGCAGTAATGACAGTAATAATAACCCGCAAATTTCAATCGCGATAAAAATATCTTTTTCCAAAATATGCTGTAGTCTAAACTGTGTATAGGCCGATTAATTGCTCGACGACACACACACACACACACACACACACACACACACACACACATGTGTATGTACAGTATGCTAGCATAAACATGATATTTGATTAAGAAATTAATGCCACGCAATGCAAGATATTAATGAGACAATTTAAAGAAAAATAATGAAATAGCGGAAGAGGAGAATTTGATGTGTATAAATTATGCCAACGCCTTTATACTCTTCTTACTCTCCTTTTCAAACACTTTGTAATGACAATGTTAGTTTTATATAAAAAACGAATACAGAAAAAGTATTAAAAAAAAAAGAAGAAATGGCAGTTTATTATAATGACATTCAAATTTTAAATATGCTTTGTCAATTTCAAAAAAGTTCTGGACTATAATAAAGATTCTCAGATATCTAGTCATTCTTATTAACTTCATATACTCGTGTGTGTGTGTGTGTGTATAAAATTTTTATTTATTTGTATATGTGTTGGGGTGGTCAAAAACCTCGCAACGCCCTAGAACTTTTTACGTGTACCTGGTAAAGTACAGTAAAGAATGAAAGTTAATACAACCTGGGGCATATTTAACCGCCCGCGGGAAACACTAACGCTTTACCCCCAGAATTGTTTTTACGTATCAACTCTCTGCACTCAAACCCATGAACAGAATTTAATTCAAATATTTTTGCGTAATACGAGGGTACCATATAGTCTGAAACAAACGCATACACCCTTTTTGCGTACGCAAACTATCCCTCACCAGGATTCGAACCCGGGATCTCTCGACTCGGAATCACGGGACTCGCCTGTCGTAACCCAATGGTCAGCGCCCGCGACTCCGAGTCAGAAGGCTCTTCTATATTCTTTGTCGTGTCGGATATCTTAAAAATAAAAGAATATATATATTGTAAGTATTCCAAATTCCTTCCTTTCAAAAACCTGAACATTTTAATTAAAATGGAACACTACTTTGGGGAATGACATCCCTACCTCTGTTTTGTTCTGTCAACGAGTAAATTAACATTATGGTCAGACCGTCATGTTCCTATTTCTTCCATACACCTTGATTTTAGGGATTTGTTTCAGAGTTTATTTTTATAGCGTTATTCGCTATTTTAGGTAACATTTCCTTTGTTCTGTTCACACTTTTTTTATTATTATTTATAAGTTTCATTGAATTAAATGTATTTTGTTTCGCTACATTTTATCTTATTACGTTGGATAGGGGACCGTCTTACGCGTCTGGTTATGTATTGAACCGTGGTTCGGATTCCACGTGAAGCTGTAGGACAATCCTATTATTACTACCAAGAGTGAATTCGTAAAAATTATTAGTTTAAAATGGATTTCGTTACGAACGTTTTTCTGAAGCAGAGAGAAATCAAGTAGCTTTTAGTCATTCAAGGATTCTACATAGATTATAATCCGACGTATTAACTGTTAACTGTCGTAATTAATACCACTGCTATTATTAATTATAATATTAATAATAAATTTATACCATATCTTTAGATAGAATATATCAAGTTTGTTCTTATTTTGTCCTGCTTTTAAAAATAATGATAATAAATAAGAATAAAAATGCTAACATTCGTAAACAAATGCGAAATATCACCCCCTGACCTCGTATAGCCTCTGAAAGGTAGACATAAAAATATCATATGAATTAATAGTGAAGAATGAATTCAACGAATAGAGCCTCTGCTACTTACTTTGGAAACCGTAGAATAAGCTGTGATTCTTCGTAGGCGTTCGTATCATTTCATTATTTTCTATTACTCTTAATTGTTTACAATATTTACCCGTAATTTAACGGAAAGAGTTTGAAATGTATCAACCCACTTCATATTCCTCCCATTCACATCCTGGGATTTCCCACTTTAATCATCGGTTAGGTTAGGGGAGGTCTTTCTTTCTCAAATTCGAGAATTCTCGTTCACGAATCACAATAGAATTGGCATCAAATAGGGAGTAATTGTTTCTAATTTAAAACTGATCCACGAAATTTCATACACTGTAATGGTGTGTGTGTGTGTGTGTGTGTGTTAGAATTTTAAATTTTTCCGTTGTAATAAGTGAACATTAAACTGTGAATGAATACTCTTAATTCTTCACTTTCATGAAACTGAGGAAAATGTTAATTTTCGATTTATTTTATGAGACAATAATCTGTTGTGACTCACTTGAGAGGGAAAATATACAAAAGGAGTACGTAGACTTTGTTCATCAGTTGTTGAAATTGTCCTTTATCACGGAGTTCTCTTAATTAACCCTTTAAGGACGAGTCCGCAGCATATGCAGTCACTCTTGTTACCAGAACGTATAGGTTTTATTGTTATTCAAAACTAAATATTTTAATAACTAGTCACTGAAATGATACACATTTTGGGTTCCTTTCTCGACAACTAAATGACATCTATATATAAACATGTAGAAACCTTTATAGAAACGAGGCATTGTAGTACAATTTATACTATTATTTCTGGTGGACCTTAAGGTACCATCCGTTGTTAAAGGGTTAAGCAAAAAACACCTTCACCCACATTTACTCGTATTCTTTACCTCGATCCTTTATCTGTAATTATTCTCTGCATGAACATGTTTAAAGATCGCTTTCATAGAGATTTTAAAACTTGAACTCAATATGAGTATGGAATATGAACCTAATTACAACGGACCTCGGTGGCATTGATGGTAAATGAAGACAATGAGAACGACTATAACGATGTAAAAATGATGGTCACGATAAAATATGCAGACGCGATAATGTTCTATATTCGTGTGTTCTTTTCTTTCACGTTACTTTTTACAACCGTCCTATACTTTCTTTCAAAACTGTTTTTTTGCTAAAAGTATTTGGCCGGACAGGAAGAATCTCTCTTGTCGTTTACTACTACTACTACTACTACTACTGCTATTTCGATATGAAGTGTTTCTTTGGCATCTTTTTTTCTCTCTCCAAATTTCTGTTTCCTCGGGCTAACTTTGAGTGGATCTTAGGGTATTCGTTAATCTGTAGTTCTGTAGTGCCTCTTCTCTTTACCATTCTCTCCCTTCGTATACGAACGACTGAGGTTCTGAAGTATTTTTTAACTTCTCTCCTTGTATTCGTTCTGCTTCTGCAAAACAGTAAATTTTCACGCCGGATACACGAAGTAGATCACGCTCCACCGACTGGGGTCTAGTTGAAATTATGTACTTCGTATTATAATTTAAAAGCGAAAATAAACTCTTCTGTTGAGCAGTGTTATAACTCGCTATAGTATTATGATTATAATAAACATATTCAGTTCTGAAATTCTCTGCTCTCAAATTTTCAGTCATTCTTTTCGACTGAAACTTATCCTTTGACCTTAATTTCATTACAGTTTCCGTTAAAGATAAACTGCATTTTGAGTGAAATGGATAACGATGTTTTTTATTAACTCTTAGTTCTGGAGATTAAAATTTGCAAGTTAATTAGCACAAGTCTTTTATGAAACCATATTTATCGTATGTTAAAGAGGTAGGAAACCTCGTTCTTATCCCTCTTTCTTATTCCTTTTTGGGGAATGGTGTCTTTTTCCTAAAATCCCCAAATGCGGGACTGTCCCGGAAAAAAACTAGCCTTCCTACCTTTCAAATAATTAATTAGCCTGTGAACTTCAAATGTCTGAAAAGTTTACTGTACGTTTGAGGAAAACAAGCGTGAAGTGGTTTCAGAGTTTTGTGCAAGAAATTAGGCTCTTCGATTCAATTACGTAACTGTCTTGTTTTTTGGCTCCCTGGCTGTAATGTTTGTGTCGAGAGTGAGTTTTCGCTTACGAACTTCTATTGGAGAGACGAGCGCAATCAGTGTAGTGTAAATTTACTCATCAGTGAAACTGAAGTAGAAATTGGCCACGTAAAGTCTTGTAAAGAATTTTGCCAGTTTCTTCTAAAAATCAAAGACCTTTTCAAAGCAATAAAGTCAAACAAATATAAATTTTAATCCGAATAATTAATGAACTGCATTGCATGTTACAATCATTAGTGGGAATTGTGAAATTATATATATAATATATATAATATATATAATATATAAGCGCCTCGGTGGTGTAGTGGTTAGCGTTGCTGACTACAAATCCATCGGCCCCGGGTTCGAGACCCGGTGAAGGCAGCCGGCGCGCAGCAAAACTCAGCTGTTCATCCTTCCACACAATAAAGTGGTTGGTAGATAAATGGGTACCCTAGTGGTTAAGACGCTGGGCTGCTGGTGGGGCGTGGTTCGGATTCCACGTTAAACTGTAGGTCTAAGGTGGAGTGAAAAGTTTGACCTTCATCAGAATGAACAATTCGGGCAGAAGCTAACCAAGGGTTATATATATAATGTAGTACACGAAAGGCCTTGTGTATATATATATATATATATAAGGCCTTTCGTGTATTGCATTATATATATATATATAATTTCACAATTTCCACTAATGATTGTAATATGAAAAAAAGAAATCCTATGATATTGGATTAAGAGGGCGCGATCGACAGATTTTGTCTAATTGCGCTAATTTATATTGATATATTTATGCTTCTAAAGTTTGACAAAATTAATGGTCAGGCAAAGCCTACCCTGCCTACCCTATAAAAACGCCTCTGAATTATATATATATATATATAAAGCAATACACGAAAGACCGTGGAATCATTTCTCTCTTTTTCCTTGTGGGTCTGCATCATTCATTCATTTCACGTGTTTAAGTGTAAAATTCATCATATATATATATATATATATATATATATATATATAAAGTGATGAATGACATTCTCTTATTCATATTTGGTCGTTGTGTTTATACTTCAGCGTCTTTGCAAAATGTTTCCCAGGCATGTGCGATGCATGAATGGAAATGTACACATATGTACATACACCCAACATTTATGTACACACCCAACATATACCCATATATGTACACACCCAACATGTATGTACATACACCCACATATGTACATACACCCAACTCCCGGCAAAGTGTGTCGCATTTCTTTTTATCAAAAATGTAGTTTAGTTTTCCTGTGGAAGGTAATTAAGGAATAATTTTAATTTTCATCTTCGACACGGTTCAATCTATCGATCGCAGCCAAAATCTGAAAACGAGGTTACGAAGAGAAGAAACAAAAAGAGATCCTTCGTCCACAAAATACAATTAAAGAACTATTATTTATCCTCATTTACAGAATGTCTCTGTTCAGTGTCACTGTTTAATTTCGTAATTATTATGAGAAATAGACTAAAGTTTGTGAATTATCGCTAATTAAAACAGTGTCACTATAAAGTTTTCAAATTATAAGGAAATTAATAAACAACTAAAGCGAAGAAATTGCTTTTCTTTGTCGTTGTTTTCGCTGTTGGGAAAGTCTTCGAGATAGGAATTAAAGTTCGTCAAAACAATTTAGTTTTCGTGTAATTGCATATTACATACTTCAATTTCCTTCTGCTGCGAGTAATTTTAATCAATTCACAAATTGAAAATTACTGCCATGTTTCTTTACGCATACAGGTATGCACACACGCGCACATAATAAATATACAGGTATACCTTGGAATTCGTCGCTAACTGGTTCCAAGAAAATACGACGAATTATAAATGAACTAATTTCAAAACACATTATAACATGGGTTTCAATGGGAAAGCTTTTAATTCGTTCCACGGGAAAAAAAAATAATCTTAATATATTTCAAAACGGTTAAAAACACACTTTTATTAGCGATAACGAGATGAAACACGATAAAACGACCATTACATTTCAAACTGTATTGAAATAAACATGAGAAACATCATTAAAAAAAGCATTAAAAAGCATTAAAAAAAGAAAAAACACGGCAAAATTATTTCGAACCTTCTTTGAAAAATTGGTCTAGTTTCGTTTGTTTAGTCTTTCTTCTTCTCCACATACAATTGACGGTAGCAGCTACTACTTTTCTCCAATTCTCTTATCACTCTTGTACTGTGCTCCGTGTTCGGATTCGAGACTTCAAAAAAATTCTTTGCTCGTTCGAACAAACGAAAGCCCTCGGACAGTTCTTTTGTTGAAAAAGCTTTTGCAAATTAGTTATCTTCTTCTTCACTTTCGTGTTGAACTGCACTCTGTTGCTGAATAAGTTCCTCATTTGACAGGCTGTGCACATGCGAGTCAAGTACTCTTGTATATCGTTCCAAAGGGAAAACAACGAACAAAAAACCAAACGGCAAAAGAACGAAATTTTAAACGACGAATATATATATATATATATATATATATATATATATATATATATATAATAGTGAATATTCTCAATTTTGAGAAGATGAATTGGGGTCGTAAAATCTCGATAAAAAGTGGATTTGTTAGAACTCAAGCTTTCGATTTATACTAAGGTCTTCATCAGGTGTGACTGAGGAGGGTATGGAGGCAGAATGGGATCAAAAGTAGGGGAGGGGGCTTAGGAAAGGTTTCTTTAAAATCACGATCACTTTTTTTTTTTATTCCTTCATCCCTTTTATTGAGAGATGGGCAGCATCGATGATACTGCATCTTAGATGTTGTATCTTAGGTACAAATTTATTTTGTATCTATATCTTGAACGGAAATTTTAAAAATCTTGTATATTGTATCTTTGATACAAATTTATCTATATCTTGCGTCTCGTACAGGGTGTTCATAAAGTCACGCAAGTGAATATGGTGAAGTCATTGTTTAAAGAATTACACGCGCTTGACCATTTAAAATAGAATGATTTAAACGACTTAAAAGCTCCTTTTTTTTTCCGTATTATTTCTTGTCTCCAAATTTAAACTGATTAGAGAAGTATCTCGTATCGAGAAAAGTATCTTAGATATGTATCTCGGCATCTGACCCGTTTCGTAAAAAGTATCTTTTATCTTTGATACGCAGTAAGCTAGTATCTTGTATTTTGTATCTAAGATACATTTCTCAGTGTATCTTGACCATCTTTATCACCACTGATCGCACCTTCCTTCTACAGTAAATTGTCCTCTTTTTTTTTTTTCACCCTCTCCTGTCATTGTTTGTTGATTATTATTATTATTATTATTATTATTATTATTATTATTATTATTATATTTTATACTTTCCTAATCCATGTCTCCGTTACAATTTTCGGAACGAGTGTAGTTTACGTCCCCCTGACCTAACGCAAAAGGGGACACAAACTACATTAGGTCAAAGTTGGGGAACGTAAATTACACTAGGATAATGTAGGGGAACCTAAACTACACTTAATGTAGGGGAACGTAAACTACACTTGCTCCCAATTTTCTCTTTCCAGTAATAATAAAAACTATCTAAAGCTAAAGACTACAAAAAGTAAATAAAAATAAAAAGTACACAAAATGTTTACAAGCTATTGAGAAAGCGAAACAAAAAACTTATTAGAAAAAGTAAGCGTAACTATGAGCTATATATAGTGAACCAAATTAAATCGAATCCGAAGGAATTTTATAATTACTTATATGTTAGGAATAAAAAAGTAGATTCGCGTACTGTTGGTCCACTCATGGGTGAAAACAACGAAAAAATTTACGATAACTTACAAATGACGGAAGTTTTAATATTGAGCTTTTAGGATGGAACTGCATGACCTTAGTTTTAGTAACATTAAAATTAATGTCATGGTTCTGTGAATAGGATTCACAAATTTTTATAATACAATCCAGACCTTTCACCGAAGGGCTTATTAACACCATATCATCGGCATCTACCAAGTTATTTGTTCACGTGTCATCTATACAGCATCCTACTCTTGCCTCATTAAGAAAAGCAATTAATCCATAAAAAAATATATATATATATATATATAACAGCAGAGGAGAAAGTAAGGAGCCTTGTCTTACTCCGCATGAGGAACCAAAACATTCGGACAATACATTGCCCTACTAACAGTGCAAGTTTGGTGTGTGTGTGTGCCAGAATTTCAATACATTTAAAACATATGGTGGGACATTCCTGTCTTCTAACTTTTTTAATAGAATATTGTGATTCACTTTATCATATGCTTTGATTATATCCAAAAACAACTACAAATAGTTGAATTACTCACTATATCTAAATCCAGTCTCCTTTAAAACTTAAATACCCAAGTCAGTTGAATGGGACCTTCTAAAACCAAAGTGATTAGGAAACTGCTATAAATAATCATTTAGTCGGCGTAGCATAATTTCTCTAGGAATTTTGAGAAGCAGGAGGCAACAGCAATAGGCCTGTAGTTATCGCTGGATAGAATGACCCTATATTTATTTTTGACAAAGGGTGTGATATAAACCCTCATAAACTCTGCAGGAATATAACTGTGAGCAAGCATGACTGAAAACAGTGATAAGATATGAAGATTGATCATATTATTAACATACTTTAAATACACATTCGACAGGTCATCTGTCCCTGGTGAGGCGCCTGTCTTGTCTTTAGCGCTTTAATCATACTCTTAATTTCAGGCACTGAAGTCCCCGTATTTTCACTGGCCCCACTTAATATCGTCCCATTGCAGCATACGTTAAGATTAACTCTCCCCACGCTGTTAAGGATGTCTGAGTACTTCATTCTACATAATCAGCTATTTCTACCTCCCAAGACACTAAAGAAAAATAAAGTAATTTTGCCGATTATAAACCATTTTTTTTTTTAAATAAGGTTCAAAATACTGTGTATATACTTGAAGGAGCGTCTTTACGAATAGAATGCGAATGTGCCTTAACTATTAGTCTTAGAAAAGCGTACTCGAACTCTGTCGGGTTTTACGTTGTTCATTTAAAGTTGAAGTTCACAATCGAGTGTTTAAGTACGTTCATCAGCATTCTATGGGAAAAAGTGTAGAAGCAAACTTTGTTTTTAACTGCACTGCGCTGTTTTAACCCTTCCTGCCGTAGTGCGTGTGTCTGATTGTTTGCCACTTGGTGATCTACTCCTCAGGTGTTCAGTATCAGATTACGATAGCTTTAATGGTCTTCCACGCCTACTCATACGATTAGTTGTGGTAATTCCATTGTATGCCTTGATTAGATCTTGAACGCCCTTTTAAAAACCTTCGTTTTCTCATTGAGTGTGGTCATTATTACAGTATGTTTTACCTCGAGTGAAATAATACGCTTTGGAGCCACATTTCATGCGTGGAGACAGAAACGCGTATTACTAAAATTCAACAGCAAGAAAATTGGACGTACTCGTACTATTTCATAAAGTAAAATACTGGCTTTTATCAACATTTAAAGGTTTGCTTCATACTTTTCCAGATAATATTGATGAATGTACTTAAGCACCTGATTGTGAACTTCAACACTTTCGACAGCACACTTTTCTAAAATTTGACTGGACACGTTAAAGCTGAATTTTTTTTTTTTTTTAACTTCAGTTCTTCCGCAGGACGGGTTTTAACCTTGTTGGGCATTTTTAACTAGTTTATGGCTTTGAAAAGGGCTTGGTTGTGACCGGCCGAAATTAATTAGCACTTTTTTAGTTTTTTCCTTTGTGGATTTGGGTAATCTTTTATTGTTGCGGTAATGCAATCAAAGTTTATATATATATATATATATATATATATATATATATATATATATATATTAGGGTGTCACTTATTTGTATGGTAAGAATTGAACCATCAAGAAGTTTCGGTCTGACCCTCTAGAAATGTGACATTGCATGTAGAAACGCTGATTATGAAGTTTTATGAGAAAATATTAATATTTAGAGGTCGCTCAAAGCCATTAAAATTTTGATGACGTGTCGTTACTTGTCCTAAATTGAAATGCGCTTCCTTTCTATGCCTCACCCCAGTATCATTTCAGTCGCCTTAATGGTAGGATGTGTTTGCATTAGTGTGTGTTATTTTAGTCTTTTAGTCCTCCCTGATATAAAAAATCGTATGGTCATATCTATGACTAGTGTTGATGGACAAGAGAACCATCCAAAGCGTGTGGTTGTTGACCTGGATACTGTGAAAGAAAAAAAGCTTGGAAAACTTTGTAACAAAAAACACATCACGAAGCTCAACCTCCCAGATGAATTCTTGGAGAAAACTGCTGAGCAATGGGAAGAGGATACCCATTACCAGACTGCGAAATAGACTGTAAAAACTCTAACTGTAACAAATGACTTCGCTGAACGTGGAGTTGCTCTCATCGAGGATTTTTCTGGATACCTAACCAAAGATGAAGAACAACTCCAGTTTCTTCTCCAGGTTGTTGAAGACCACCGCAAGCATTGGACATGGGGACAAAAGCATACCTTGAGTGGAAATAATGATTAATCATAATAATTACGCTACTGTCTGATGTTAATGTACTTCATCTTAATATTATGATAATGTCTTGTGCACTTCCTGCTAATGTAGGAACATAATAAATTGTTTAAATGCATTTGGAAATTGTTTATATTCACACTTTCTGAGAATCTCGTATCCAATACTTCGAACCCATTAAGCGACCTCTAAATATTAAAATATCTCAATAAAACTTTGTGCACAGTGTTTTTACATCATATGGCATACTTTGATGGGGTCAGAGCACGGAAACTTAAAAGTTGAAAAATAAGTGACACCCATATATATATATATATATATATATATATATATATATAGAATCTTTGGTTTGCTTCCGCCCGAATTGTTCATTCTGACGAAGGTCAAGCTTTACATTCCACGTTAGACCTGCAGTTTAACGTGGAATCCGAACCACGCCCCACTAGTAGCCCAGCGTCTTAACTACTAGGCTACCTAGGGTACCAATTTATCTACCAACCACTTTCTTTATTGTGTGGAAGGATGAACAGCTTGAACAGCTTGGTTTTGCTGCGCACTGCCTGCCGTCACCGGGTCTCGATCCCGGGACCGATGGATTCGTAGTCAGCGACGCTAACCACTGCCCCACCAATATATATATATATATATATATTATATATATATATATATGAGAGAGAGAGAGAGTTACAAAGAAAAGAGAAAGGAAGCCTCAAAGACTTTTCGGTCCACTCGGAGAGGTTCCTTTTATTAAACTAGTGCGTATTTTAATTATTTTAGTAGTAGTTGTAGAAAATTGAATAGAAAAGCATAAGGCTCTTTCCCCACCCTACGCTCCCTCCCCGCCAGAGGCGGGTACGGAAAAAGGTTGAAGAAAATACCTTTACCCTGGAAAAGTAGCCAAGAAAATTTTACACGAAAGAGAAGAATATATAAGCTTGCTCTACAGTTACGATATACATACAGAAATCGTACACTAGATAACCCCAGTGGATAAACTAATAATATATTTGTGCTGATATCGTCAAAAAACTTCGAATATATGGTTTTGATTTTACACAAAATATTTACAGCTCTATTTATCGAGGTATCGGTCCAACAGAGACCCCAGGGAAAGGTTAAACTCTTCATGTCTACATCCATGTACGCGCAAAGCCTTCACGCCGGCAAAGTAACGAAATGTTTCTACAGGAAAGGGGTGGGAACAGAAATTAAGAGCAGAAATCAGATTTTCCACACCATGCCCTCACGCGTCACATTCATCCAGCCACTCAAGAGAAAGAAGAGAAAAAAGAAATTGTGACGGAAGAAACTCAACTTTACCTCACCTTATCAGTGTCATGCAATTTTAGGTTTCTTTTTTACTTATCTACTCTATTCTTAGACATGTTAACAAGGCAGGCAAGTGTGTGAGCGCGTTTTCTGTAATTGGATGTCTGACATGTGTATCCGCCAAATACTGTATTTGAATGTAGCAGAGTTTCAACTTAGATCTCCCTCCGTGAAAGATGTTTATGCGCAAGTGTTGTATTGGGCAGTTCATACTTCGCGATGTTGTGCCACCACAAGAGGAAAGAAAATCTCTTTCCGGCGAGAAATATCACTTGTCTCTTATGGAGAATGAAAGCATTACGTGGGTGACCACCCGTTGTTGCTACGGCGAATTCGAGAGTATCCCACTTAGAATTATTTATTTATCGGCTAAGTGATCAATCAAAAAATGGGTTGCTCATGGTTGATCATGCTATGTGGGACACAGTGCAACGAGAGAGATAGAGAGAGATCGCAAACTTAAGTTAATAAACACTTAAATTATTAAAGTGTACGTAAGTATTTAGGCATATGAATGTAGAAGCAAATTCCTTTTAATATGTCAGGCGGTCACTTCCCAAACGCCCTCGGCTAGAGCATGGAAAGTACACGAATGTTAACGTTTGTTCATAACTTGCCGAAAGCGCTTTATTAGATTTAAATTGTGATGCACCTAGAAGAGTTGATTACTCAGGGCCAGTCTCTAGCGCTTTTCCTTCATTACTTTGTCAGCGACTTTAGCAACTGCATTAATGCTTAATTAATCTCTCAAATCACTCATGGTAAATTTCCTTACATTCATTCCATTTTGGCTCAAATAATGAAGTGCGAGACACGAAACTGCCGTGTTTCAGCTTCGTTTATTAAATAAATAAAGCTTAATAATGGGACGTAAAAGGTGTTTCCAATCTCATTTATTTATATAGATGTATGTAGACGTCCATTCTCTTTTCATAACTCGTGAACTCTTAGTCAATTGCCATTACTTAATTTTGAGAGAGAATGGAAGAAATGATGAAACGTACAACAATAAATGCACTTTGGGTGAATTTTAACATTAGTTAGCGAAGTAACATTAGAGAAAATATTAATCCTAAAAGCCGTTAAATTTGGGGATAATCTAATTTCCACCAGTCTCCGAGAATTTGATACAATGGGAATGTGATTTTCGTTAGACGAAGTTCAACCACTGATTCTGATCAAAAAAATTAAAAATCGAAGCGCCAAACACGTAATTAAGTTTAAATAAATATATAAATAAATAACTATACATAAAAACTTTAATTCTGGATAAAGTTGTAATGATAAAGTGTCTGAGAAGACGTTTCCTGACTATTCTGGTAATTTATACTGTTTTTCTCTTTAATTATATTTTATATATTTCCGCCTCCGAAGCTCAGTATAACATACCTTATATGACATTCCTAAGAGTCTTCTGTAAATAAAGCCTTTCCCTCCTTATTCATTTTTTTTCTTATTTATTCATAAATTCATTTATGAGTTTTCTTTACAAAATGCAAAGTACAGGGTGTCCACAATGTCTTGTCACCGCAGTTAAATGCTAACTTATTTTCGTTTTTCTTTCAGATCCATTTGAAATGTGTGATAGCAGCAACTATACGATTGAACGACGCATATTGGCTGGTACCTGGGTCCATGAGCGACTACGTAATAGCGTGGTCGCTCATGGATCCAGTAGGGCATATCATACTTTTCCGAGTCCGAATTTCACTCTGGCTAATATGTATTTTTATGTAAAATTTAATTCTAAGAGGGGTTTCTTTTCTGCAACTTTTCCCAAAAATCGCGTTATCATGTTCAAAATTGCGGTTTTCTGTTCTATGTTGAAATACCAAATATTCAATTGAACCCAACCTCATATTTTTAACCCTTTGTCGTAATTTGTTTCCATTTAGACACATTAACTTTGCTTAACTCTTACACAGTTTAATACGTACATACATACATACATAAGAAAAAAAATCTACTCCATTTGAATATTTGTAACCATTTGGACGCAGAAGACGAAGTTCAACATTCTCTCAATAGATGGCTTTGAGCAATTACGCCAGTTATAATTGTGAAGTAGAAGTGAGTGGACACCATTTTTTTCGGTAAGGTCGGTCATCTTTCCAAAGACAAGGCTTACTTGGCCATAGATGGCATGAAAGTCTGGAGGGCCAAGGAGGAAGTAATGGCCTCATCAGTTGAAGCTCTCACGCAGAGGTCAGAGGAGAAGATCGCTGGGATATTCTTTGATGGCAAGCAGGATAGGAACACAAAGGTGTTGAAATATGACGAAGTGACAGGGAGATTTCATCCTGGCAAAGTGATCGAGGAGCATTACACTATCACGTGGGAACCTCAAGGAAAGTACCTCTTCCATTTCACTCCCGAGGAACCTGAGGAAGGAGAAAAGCCTGCTCATAAGATCGCTCAGGACCTGCATTAGTGGCTTCTGGATCACGGAGCTGACGAGAGCCTTGTAATGATTGGAGGAGACTCTGCCAACACTAACACGGGGTGGTCTGGAGGCGCCATAGCCCTATTGGAGAAGATGCTGGGTCGCAAGTGCCACTGGATGATCTGTCAGCTCCATGTGAACGAGCTCCCCCTGAGGCACTTAATCATCAAGCTGGACGGCCCTGTAACTCCCCGGCCAGGCTTCAGTGGGCCTATTGGAAAACTACTTCAGAAAGTGAATGAACTTGAGGTCAACTTCAACTTCAAACCAGTGGAAGGAACTGAAGATATCATAGAGCTGCCAGTAGAGATAGTCAAATCTCTCTCCACAGACCAGCACAACTGCTATCTTCTGATCAAAGCCATGAAGTCTGGAAGTCTCAGTCCACAGTTGGCTGGTCTCAAGTGCGGACCTCTGAACCAATCCAGGTGGCTCACTACTGCACAGGCCATCTTGCTGTTGTGGATGAGGGAGCACGGACTGAAGGGGGAGGTGTTGAGGAGGCTCGAGGTCCTCGTGAAGTTCTGCCTTAACTTCTATTTCAAAATGTACTACGACATCAAAGTGAAGCACCACCTCAAATTTGGTCCTGCATACGTTTTTTCAAGCCTGAGGCTGCTGAGGAACCAGACTACCGAGGTCAGGAACATCATCTCTGCTGCAGTGATAAGAGGAGCTTACCACGCACATCCTGAGAACATTCTGGCTTCATTCCTGTGCAGTGAGGATGAGCATCAGAGAGCTTTTGCTGTGAGCCAGATAGAGAAGATCAGAGAAGGAAGAGACTTTGGTGATACGACAGTGAGGCCCCATAAAAATCCCAAAGTCAATCTGCAAGCCACTTCACCTGAGGATCTCATGAACTGGGAATCAGAGAATATTTAAGAGCCTATTTTCACCTGCAAGATGACCTTGACTGAGCTCGAGGATCTCTGGAAAACTCCACTCAAAGTGGACGCTTTCTCTGTTCATACTCAGTCCTGCGAGAGAGCTGTACAGGAAGTCTCAACTGCTTCCCAAGCTGTGTATGGTCATGAGAGGAGAGATGGGTGGGTGAGAGCCAGGATAGACCATCGAGAAATGCTCCCAGTATTCAGATCGAAGCAGGACATACTTAAGAGCTTTTCAGGTTCGAGTGGCTGATGAAGAGGCTGAAGCCATCGTTAATGCTCATAAGAGCTGAAAGTCTTCATAAGATCATAATATAAGATCTTATGAGGCCACGCTTTTCAGGGATTCAGGAAGAACAGGCGTGTAAACCTACACGTGAAGGTGGCAAGTCTCCCGCTACTCGATCAGAGTAGAGCTGGTGAGCTGCGCCTATTCTTTGAAGGAAAACTTAAAATTCTTAAGTTTTACGTGAAATCTAAACATTTTTTCAGTACCCAGAGGTGTTGAAACACGCAAGAAAGCAAGGATGAGGTCAGAAAAGCAGCTTTTAGCCTAAATCATATGCAGAACAGCTGCGCGCTTTGGTTTGGGTGCCCTGAGGCTGCGTTACGTTAGGCAGCCTTCAAATCAGAAAATCGCGATTTTTACCATGAAAATGAGATTTTTCGGAAAAGTTGCAAGTAATAAACCCATCTTAGAATTAATTTTTACATAGGAATACATATTAGCCACTTTGTTTTTCCAAAATTTCAACCCTGAACCCAGAGTATGATATGCCCAATGGACCCAGGTACTAGCCAATATGCGTTGTTCAGTCGTATAGTTGCTGCTATCACACATTTCAAATGGGTCTGAAAGAAAAACGAAAATAAGTTTGTCTTGTCACCCCCTCACTAAAATACTTTGTGGACACCCTGTATACCGCCTATCAGAGAATAAATTCTCTGCGATATTGAACGTATAAACTACAATAATGCTCAACCGAATATTTCCTCATTGTTTCAATAAATGATTACACAGGCCTGCGATGGTTTTGTTGTCCGAAATATTTTATCACTTATATAGTAATTTTTACACGCTAATTCCGAAAATAATATTCATTTTGTGCCATCACGTACAGATTTTTCACAAAATGTCATATTTCATATTAGCTATGTTAGTAATTTTCATTAAAATTGACTCAATTAAATTTTGATTAAATACTACGACCAATAAATGCTTCCAGATCAGAAGTGACGTCATAGCGTCTTCTAGAACATTCGAGAAACGCACCTCTAGTATACAAGTGCTTGACAAGCCACGAGTTGAGTCAGTCTGTCTAGTGTGCGCGAGGTTATATTCTTTATTATTCAAAAGTGCGCGGTGACTATATTTCTTTTGAAATTTGTTTATTTGTCGCTATGGCAACCAGAGGGTGTGTAAATAGCCCAAACATTTTTTGTTATATTTGTGGAAAATTTACTGTGAAAATACAAAGGCGAGATATTACAGACTTCGTCAAGAAAGCATACTATGCGTACTAGCATACTATAATCCTAACTATCACCACCATTTCTAGCTTGCCATAATTTTGGTTTAAAATCGTCAAAGAATACTGATAAATTAAACACAAATCATAAAGTGAATGTTCTTCAGAAATGTATTCTCAAAATACTTTGCAATATTTTATTGCAAAGTGTGTATTTTCCATAATTTTTCAATGCAGCAAATCTCTGCAATTAAATTGGCGATTCACATTTTGGAGATGGGTGCCATTTGTCTTTGAAAGGAGTGCACCAAAGTGGGTGGAGGCGCAACTCCAGTAAGTTGCCCTTTGCAACAGAGAAGCATCGTCGTTGTGCGTGTGTGTGTGTGTGTGTGTGCACGTTAGGCACCTAGGCATAAGTGAAGTTGATCGTGTGATAATTCACAGATGTAGTGGAGTATTTTTGTGAGGTAACACTTTTGGGACCTCGGAACATTAAAAATGTATTTAAAATATTCTATGAACATTTTTATTGTAGGAAAAAATATATGTTGGGCCTTATTAAGTTAGATTAGGTTAGTTAGTTTAGTTTAGTTTAGTTTAGTGAGTACCTTGCTGTTTAACGACTTAACAGAAACCACCCTTCGAACCCTTAGTTGGGTTCGAAACACTTATCACATCATCTCGGTTCGACGGTACTAAGGTTGGGTTCGGTTGAATTAGAGTTGGTTAAGTAGACTTTTAGATATATGGTTTTGAAAAAGTCGATACCTCGCTTATGCGAAGATGCGTACATTGTGTGTGTTGATACATATTCAAATTTAATATGAAAAAATTATTTTTTCGTTTTTTCATTTTCAAAACGACATTAATTTTCCTGTCATTAAAATTCTAAACTCGCCAAATAAAATCCCCGAAGACATTCACAAACAAAAACACACATGTTATTTCACAATCGCACAAGCCACAAGATGCTCTTGTATAACCTTCCTGTTGTCAACACACACACACACACACCCTACAAGTTCTCCCCTTTCTTCGTCTTCATCTTGAGTCACAAAGGGATCGCAAATAATCTGCGAGACTGAAATTGATGGAGGAAGATTAATAACCAGACTGAAAATCATAAGTCTTTTATTAAAGTTTGAAAGTGTCTATTTTTAGTAGCTAATTTGCTGGCATTATATATATATATATATATATATATGTATATATCATCATCATCATCAATGTGGAAGGTATCAACAGAATAAGTTTCAGTTTGAGGAAAGTTTTTACTATTCTACAAAGCATCTTTCTGCCTATACACCTATTCAGGGTACAAGCAGCAAATGGTATTATTGCCAAGAGCATAGAGGGTTAACATACTGAGACGGATATATAATATATATATATTATATATATATATATCTGCCTGGGTAGCTGGGCTGTTGATTGGGAGGTCGTGAGATCGAGTCTGGGCGACAACTTTGCAATTTCTGACTTCCTTTTGATGGGGCATGGTTTGAATTTCACGCTGAGCTGTATGCTCAAGATGGGACAAGAAGCTTGCTCTTCGCCAGAATGAACAATTTGGACGGAACCAAACTAAGGTTTTTTTTTAACTAAGGTTTTTACATAAGTTTGTAACAATTACATTTTATTTGTGACAATCGACTGATTAAGAGAAAATTCACTTAGTATTTTATACATTAACGCGTTCCTTATTGAAGGTTAAATTAGAATTCGAAAAGATATTTTATATTACGCCAAAAAAAAAAAAGAAGCTTAACTGGATATTTAATGTAATTCAGGAAATAATTCTGCGAAATTATTTAATTAATTTTGAGTAAACATCATGAGAAAGAAGCAATTATGTAACGGCATATTTAATTATTTATAACTGAATCTAAAAGACTTTCATTCCACATGATTACAGTTATTTACAGTAGTAGTCCACAAAAAGTGTAATGGTTACGTTTTTATATACGTTAATAATTTAATTTACGAGTATTTCTATACGAAACAACACCATTTCTTGCTCGAAGCAGCGTGGCCGACAGGCGAATGAGACCGTGTTTTCCTAAAACGTTTGTGAATTATACTTTTATAATTACGCCTGAGACTATTAATTAATTGTTAATTTAACTGAGAGTGAGAGTGTGAGAGAGAGAGAGTGAGAAGGTGAGTACTAACGAATGGACTTGTATGACTGGTATTACCTTATCCGGCTTTTACACTTATAATTTTGCATTAAAATCTAAAATGCATCCTGCAGCTGTTTGTTACAAAAGGAAGGAATCTGTTTTTAAGTATACAAAAATGCCGGGAACTCTCCTATAGGCGTTCTCAGAGGACCCTTTTGCTATTGATTAAAAAATCTACAGGCGTTTTGCTTTTGGTTAAAAGAAGACCGTAAGTAAAGCTTTTACATGATTCATGCCCAATTCGTCTAGCTCAAGTCAGAGTTTATTTCGAAATAAACATAACCGTTAGTTATACACAATGGTCATTTTAAATTTTACTAAATAAACCATCAAATTAATTAACAAATTATATTAAAAATAATTCAGTTTATTACAATAATTTGTGCTACATAACAATGAAATTTACCTCTGAAAGCGTTCTATTCGTATTACCCTGTATATATGCAATTATCATTCAGAAGCGAGACTTTTAAGATCATATGATTTTGCAGACCTATTTCTGTGAAAATTACACTGGTTAACACAGAATTTTTAACTGACGAAAATGCGTGCCTTTACGTAATTTTGATATGCTGATTCCAAAACTGCCGTAGAAAAGTTTCTATCACGCGTAGATTTCGAGTTACATCCTTAATTAAATTAATAGGGCATTTTTATTGCGCAAGACAAAATCACGTAGCAGACGACATTTTTCAGCTAAGAAATCTAACTAAACTCTGTCTGTACTGACTATTTCATTATATTTTTATCATTTATCAATTGTATTTTGAAATGTAATCCACTTTGTACGTATTCTAAAGACTCGTGTCCCATTTAAATGAGAAATAAAAACAATCGTAAGTTTATAGAAAACTGCTCATATCTGAAAATTTTGTGTCATAACTAAAAATCTAGACGTGATAGAGAATTTTGAATATTACCATTGATCACAACGTGTCCGAATTAACCAAGTGAAAACTCTTTTGTGTCAGTTAAAGACAAAAAGTAGAAAATTGTTGTCTAGTCTCTAGTGTATTAAAAATGTATGGTAATTTTGGTAAAATTCAAGAATCCAGACACAGTTCAGAGACAAGAGTCCAAGGCCTTAATTACTAACCAAACCTAATCAACCTAACCTATTCTAATTAACCTAACCTAGCCGAACCTAACCTAACTTAACCTAATTTAACATATTACCAAGCTGTTATAGACTCGCTGTAATTATGTAATTCACCATAATTTTAATATATTCTAGTTCACCGTGTCAAAGTAATAATGATGTAAATCCTGTGCTATATTATTGTTTAATATGGAAATGCTAAAGACAAACTCCGGCAAATACATTAAACGTACGAGGAGTTTTTCCGCCTTTATTAATCATATACGAAGTCAAATTTTCGATTTGACTCTAAATTTTAAATTGAACACAAATTCAACTCTCTCGAATCCATTTTCATTTCGTGTTTGCGTCATTCACAGTTGGAAATAATCATTTCAGTTGCTACGACGATGAAATGAGGAAAATAAGGAATGGCTGGAAACAAACAAACAAAAAAAAAGGTTGAAATAAGACTAAAAATAATCTTAAGGAAATAAGATTCCTCCTCAAATAATGAATGAAATGCGGTATCTTTTCGTGGGTCAAACTCCGAACGCGGGCTTTTACGAGCTCCTTCCATTCGAAGTCCGTTTACACTGCTTTCGGTACAAAGTGTTTTCTGCAACACGTTGCTGAGATATAATGGATCGTAAATTTGCTTCGCGTATAATAGATACCCGCTCTCCTAATATCGCGTACGGATTTTGATTCGCAGACTGTATGTACGTATGTATACATAGAGTAAATTCAAACCATTTCACTAAAAGATAACATGGAAAAACTTTTGCCTCATCAGCCTAAACTGAAAGGAAATGCTTTCCATAAACAACGAATCTTTTTGTTTTAGACTGGTTCTAAGCAAGAGATTTTCTTTTATAAAAAGTTATAGTGAATCTCTCTCTCTCTCTCTCTCTCTCTCTCTCTCTCTCTCTCTCTCTCTCTCTCTCTCTCTATATATATTGTGTCTGTGTGCGTAAGCGAGGGCGTAAGTGAGGTTGAGTATGTAATAATTGACAGATGTACTGGGGTAATTTTCTGTGAAGTAACACTTTTGGTACCGCGGAACCTTACAAATTATATATAAAAATCTAGAAACATTTTCACTGTTGAAAAAAATACGTTGGCCCTGATTAGGTTAGGTTGCTTAAAGTTTGGTTAGGTTCAGTTAGGCTAGATTATCAAGTACCTCATTATTTAACGACTTAACAGAGAACACTCTTCGAGCCCTCAATTGTATCCTAAACACTTATTACGCCTTTCTCGATTCTATGACACTAAGGTTAGGTTTGGTTAAATTAGGTTTAGTTAATTAGTTTTTTAGATATTACTGTATATGTGAATTTAAAAATGTCCCTACCTCGCTTATGCGGAGATGTGCAGGGACTAGTATGTTTCATGGACTACTCTCGATTTTCCTACGAAATTGCAAACAAGGGCAGTCGATGACCCTGATTTTGTTTCTGCGATCGGTTTTCTTGAGAAATGATAAAGAAAACTGTTATTGGATATTGAATAATTAGGAATAACATCATGTTCCTGGAAAAACTTTACTGCGGATTCATCGTCAGGCACATTTTGCCATCGCCACTTCAAATTAATACAAACATCACTCTTTGTTCTGCAAGAAAAATGACAAGAATTAGTGCGATATCTTGCAAAAAAACAATAGTATAAGAAACTCGATTAGGTCAGGTTAGGTCAGGTTTCTCAAGAAAACCTATTGCAGAAACAAAATCAGGGTCATCGACTGCCCTTGTTTGCAATTTCGTAGGAAAATCGAGAGCAGTCCATGAAACATACTAGGTCCGATGTGCACACACGCGCACACACACACACACAGACACGTGGTGTGTGTGTGTGTTATTTTCATTATCGGTGGAATGTACGATATGTATATATGTACACATTAATGATTTTAAGCATTGCCAATCTTTCTGCACAAACAGTAAAAAACATTTTAATTAAAAGTAAGAAATAGACTTTCGATAATAATGCTTTTATTAAAGCTTTTAATTAAAGAAATTTGAAGAAAAACGTTTGCCACCGCGTAAACAAACTTAAATATGGCGTAGATTTACGTCGGTTTCGACCCGTTGTTGGCTCCTCGTGCAATTCCGTTGTATGCCCTATTAATTAAGTTGGCAGGAGAGCAAAATCGAATAATCAAAACATGTTTGCATTTACCGCCATTTCGTAACCATCAACAGTACTCCCCCTCCCCGCCCTTCCCAAAGTATTCGAACTTCATAATTGGAAATTTTATTCGAATTGAATTTTAAATTCGAATTTTCACGCGGGTAATAATTTTTTACCGATAGTGGCAGGTGTTTAATTAAAGGTCTAGCTGACTCTAGCATTTTTTCTCTCTCTAAAATTCCTTTTGTAGAGAGAAATGAAAGATAAAAAGGGGAGAAGAATAAATGAAATGAAATAACAAGAATTTTTGAAAATAAACATTAAGTTATCGCCTTATTCCATTGACGTATTTGGCTCACGTTTATTGCTTAATAATTATAAGCGCAGTTCGATGCTGTACGAACTTATTTTTTACCCACGTTTATATGTTAATACTAGCAAATTACGTATATACAGGGTGTCCCATAAGTCCGGTCTGATAGTAAAATTTATTTTAAATTAAATTCACAGAAATAATGCATTAGAACTAAAACAAATGTTCAAATTGATGTCTTGTTTTGGGACTTTTTCTTTGCTGAGGATAGAATAACACGCTTTGGGTAATATGGAAGTGTGATACACTCGTAAGGAAAATGCCTCCGCTTCCGCCTTTTCCTCACGAGTGTAACACTCTCCCATATTAGCCATTGCGTGTTCTACCTGCAACAAAAAAAAAAAGGCCCCAAAAACAAGCCATCAATTTGAACATTAGTTATACTTCTAAATACATTACTTTTATAAATTTAATTTAAATTAAATTTTGCTATGAGACCGGACTTATGGGACACCCTATATATATATATATATATATATAAAATATGCGCTTCGGTGGTGTAGTGGTTAGCGTTGCTGACTACGAATCCATCGGCTCCGGGTTCGAGACCCGCTGACGGCAGCCGGCGCGCAGCAAAACCCAGCTGTTCATCCTTCCACGCAATAAAGAAAGTGGTTGGTAGATAAATGGGCACCCTGGGTACCCTAGGTGGCCTAGTGGTTAAGACGGTGGGCTGCTGGTGGGGCGTGGTTCGGATTCCACGTTAAACTGCAGGTCTAAGGTGGAGTGAAAAGCTTGACCTTCGTCAGAATGAACAATTCTGGCGGAAACTAACCAAAGGTTACCAAAGGTTATATATAGCTCTGTGTAACTTACTTTATTTTACTTGTTACCTCATTAAATTACCCCCTTAAGTTTGCATTTTCTATGTACCCATATATGAGGGGGGGGGGCATATTTTGGTTACATTTTAACATTTACTTAGGAATTAAATAAATATTCCTATCATTAATTATGCGTAAACAGTATGGATCAATATATATATATATATATATATATATATATATATGGGTGCTATATTTTTTAATTCGCTTTTTTTTCATAAAAGATGGAAAATTACAAAAAAGAAATGCGATGAAACTTTATTAATTCATAATTTAATAACAAAAGTAAATTAATATAAAAAAAAATAATAAAAAATCAAGCTGTACCATATTGTGTGTGTGTCTCCCTTTCGCAGCCAATATGGCAGCCACTTCTCGTGGCACCGATTCAATTAATTTATTGATGGCATCTTTGGTGTTGTTCCAATTTTGTTGTATCACTTCCCACAGATCTGTCGGGGTTGGTAGGACTGTCCTTTTCCTTTACAGATGTGAACAGTTTCCATAAACGCTTAATTGGATTCAGATCGGGTGACTATGGATGCTATTTCATAAATATTTCACAATAAAAAACACGTTTATAGGACATTTTGTTCTTCTTTATTTCATAATAATTTCATAATAAATGACACATTTATAGCACATTCTCTTCTTTATGCATCGGATATTTCACGCAAAGTTTGAACTGGTGTTTTGAGTCAGTATCTTCTCGAAAATGAAATTTTGACTCAATAGGCGTTGACCATTTGGTGTGAAACATGTTGGGGGGCTACATAATGGTATGAGGTTGTTTCACTGGGTAAGAAACCCGAGACATCGTAAAATCTAACGGTACCATGAAGAGACAACAATACCATTCGACTTTAATTCACCATCCAACTGCTTAACTCTAAAGATATTTTCCTAAGCCAAGTAGGAACTTTAAAAGGTTTACCGCTTTGGGTCTTTCATTCTGGCGCAATGGTTCTTAAACGTTTCTCTTTGAAGGATCCCTTTGGCATATGAATAAATTTTACGGATCCTTTTATTTATATTTTTTATGCTTAAATTACAAGTATTAAAAGTAGCATTGATGACAATTTTATGATTTAACAGTAATAAATATGCATCAATTATTATCATTCATTATCATCAGGAGTGTGTTTAACGAATGAGTGCGCAGTTAACTTATTAATTTCGTTTATTATTATTATTTTTCTTATTATTATTATTTAGTTTACTATTTATCAACACATTTTTATAATTAAAATAAGCGAGTAGTTTACATTCCCCCCACCTATTTTGCTGGGGATGGACACTCCCCGAACCCATGGCCCCAGGACGCCCATTTTAAGAATCGGTGTTTGAGTGGAAAAACAAAAGAAAGATTCAAAACGGAATACAAGTTTCGAAATTAATGAACCTTTAAATCTTTAAATGGCATATCTTTGGTTACCTTTAGTTAGCTTCTGCCCGAATTGTTCAGTCTGACGAAGGTCAAGCTTTTCACTCGACCTTAGACCTACAGTTTAACGTGGAATCCGAACGACGACCCATCAGCAGCCCAGCGTCTTAACCACTAGGCCACCCAGGGTACCCATTTATCTACCAACCACTTTCTTTTTATTGTGTGGAAGGTTGAACAGCTGGGTTTTGCTGCGCGCCGCCTGCCGTCACCGGGTCTCGAACCTGAGGCCGATGGATTCGTAGTCAGCGACGCTAACCACTACACCACCGAGGCGTGTGTATGTATACATTATTGATTAAAAACTGTAAAAGTGAAATAGCTACACCTTTATACTGGATATGGAGAAGATCCCAAAACACTGGGGAAATACTGAGCATCTTGAAAAGGAGGGGACAGATCTCAAGCAAAGAACTATAGACCAGTGTCATTGACGTCCCACCTCACCAAAGTATTTGAAAGAATAGTTAGAGAGAAAATTTTATTTCTTGGAGACACTGGAAAGATTCAATGAAAATCAGCACAGATTCCGATCAGGTAGAATGGTAGATCATGCCTATTACAACTAATAGAACACTACTGTCACTACAACAATATCCTAGATGCACTGGAAGTCAATGGGAACAACGATGTCATATACACGGATTTTACTAAAGTTTTCGACAAATGTGATCACGGTATAATAGCACATAAAATGAAATATATGGGAATAAATAATAGGCAAAGTGGGAAAATGGATCTACAACTTCCTCAGAGAATGTCTACAGGTCGTCAAAATTCAAGGTATATCATCATCAGAATCGGAAGTACGCAGCTCAGTACCACAAGGTACAGTACTGGCCCGACTCCTGTTCATTATCATGCTAACAGGCAGAGACAGCGTAGTAAACAGCAATAGTATAGTAACATCCTTTTCAGACGATACAAAGATCAGCAGAAAATCAGCGATGCAAATGAAGTGGAGGCCTTGCAGAGGGACGCGAACAAAATATACCAATGGTCAGAAGACAACAACATGACATTTAACACCGAGAAATTTACAGCTCTTGAGATATGGTAGAAAAGAGGAACTTCAACAGACTGCATATTATGCTCCAGATACAGAACATTCAGAGAAGCACGAAAGCGATCGATCTGGGGGTTATAATGACCGATGATGCGAAATTCGAAACACAAAATCAGATAGCGATAAATAAAGCAAAAAGAGTCGCGGTACAGGTACTAAGAACGTTCAAAGGAAGGGACAGGACAGTAATGATTCCCCTGCTAAAAACACTGATTATACCAAAATTTGAATACTGCTCAGTTTTGACGTCCCCATATAAAAAGGAAGAAACTAATAAACTAGAAGAAACTCAGAGACATTAGCAAAGATTGATGGTGCAAAGAGCTCAACTACTAAAAAAGACTACGTAAACTAAATCCGTACTCCTTGGAAAGAAGAAGAGAGAGGTACATCATAACAAAGCTGGGCACTTGCGTTTTTTTTTGCGGTACTGCGGTACTACCGCACTACCAAACCGGTACCGCATAACGCAGTACCGCAAAGGATCGCTGAAAGTACAGGCTGTACTTTCAGCGATCCTTTGCGGTACTGCGTTATGCGGTACCGGTTTGGTAGTGCGGTAGTACCGCAGTACCGCAGTACCGCAAAAAAAACCGCAAGTGCCCAGCTTTGCATCATAAGCTACATAATTATGGAAAATGATCTAAAAACTGGTACCAAACCTCAAACTAAACCCAATTACCATTCAAACAACCCTGGAAAATAGGAAAGGCAGGATGTATAGTGTTCCCAAATTAAAGGCCCGACAAGGGACCTCCTCAACACTGAAGGAAAATAGCTTGGTTGTCAGGGGACCAAGACTTTTTAACCAGCTTCCAAAGGACCTCAGAAACGTTACAGGGGTCATAGTTGAAGTCTTCAAGAGAAGACTAGATGCCTGGCTCAGGACGGTACCAGATGAGCCGGGTGTACCTGGCTATGTACGGTGGAGAGCGCAAGAAAGCAACTCGCTCCTCCACCAAGCCAGACCTAGAGGCGGGGCCACCAGCTTGACCTTCATGTGAAGAGAGACCAACGCAAGGAACAGCACCGAGGTTAACGAGGTATATATAATTCATAGATGCATTCCTAGTTTAAGTGGAAGTGTGAAGAGTTAAACACCATTCTCTCTCTCTCTCTCTCTGTATATATATATATATATATATATATATATATATATATATATATATATATACAGGGTGGGCCGTAAGTTTCCATACATAGGAAAAATAAACATTTTTTTATGGACAACCATTTTTATTTATATATATGCTCTACATGGTTGCCATTGTTTTGAAAACACATTTCAATACGTGTTCCCCACTGTTGATGAACACGCATTAGCACAGTTGACGTTATGCTTGTAATGGCGTTGGTGATACGTTCCTTTAGATGATTTATGTCTCGTATCTTTTCCTGATACACCATGGCCTTCAAGTGCCCCCAAAGATAGAAATCAAGGGGGGTGAGATCTGGGGATCTGGGAGGCCACTCCACAGGACCACGCCGACCAATCCAAGCATCCGGAAACTGCTGCTGATCCAAATACCGACGCACGTGAAGACCATAATGAGGTGGAGCTCCATCTTGCTGGAAGTAAACTGGGAAGTTACCTTCCTCGTTTAGCAGGGATGGGAAAATCTCTTCTTGCAACATGTTAAGATACCTTTCGGCATTAAGATTTCCACTGACAAAAATTGGTCCAATAATTCTGTCACCCCATATCCCGGCCCACACCATCACTTTACCGGCACCTTGCATCTTCGTCGGACTCAGCCAGTTAGGGTTAGCATTACTCCAATAACGTATGTTTTGCCGATTAACCTCTCCATTGACGTAAAAATTTGCTTCATCAGTAAACAAGATCTTAGTTGAAAAGTTTGCATCCTCGTTCACTTTGGTTAATGCCCATTCACAGAATTCCATCCGTCTATCCGGGTCGTCTTCACTCAAATGCTGTGCCATATGCAATTTGTATGGATGCCATTTGTTTGCTTTCAAAATGCGCCTGATACTCGATCTGCTGACACCACTTTCTGCAGACAACCGTCGTGTACTTTTTCTGGGACTCCGTGTAAGCGCTGTAAGTATCGTAGCTGTTGTGTCTTCATCGGTGGCTGTACGTCTTGGACCACTTCGCGGTTGATCTGCAACATTTCCAGTTTTCTGAAACTTGTTAATAAGTTTTGCCACAGTGTCGTGTGTGATGTTCGTTCCATGTTTTCTGTTAAAGTTCATTGCAACCATGCGACTGCTTCCCGACCCAGCCATCAGTATGATTTCAATTCGTTGCTCTTTCGTCAAACGCATATTCTTAGGGTATCTGAAACATAAAAACAAACGTTTAAATTTTCCTATGTATGGAAACTTACGGCCCACCCTGTATATATATATAACATAGGTTCATTATAATTTAGGAAAAGTTATCAGATCTCAGTTAACTAACGGTAGAGGCAATGAAGGGTGCATTTATGCTCTTTGTCATAATAGTTTAATAACTGGAAATAATAATAGTTATTCGGTTAAACATGGAAAGTATTTAAATTATTTAAACTGATGGAGTTAAAATTTTAGTAAAAATTTCCAATCCAATCTGGAGGAAAGGAAAAGTTATGATTTATTTTTAATTCAATTTTTTTTTTTAACGTTAATTGAAATAAAACCGCGTTCGAAACGGATGAATTTGTTTACAGCATAATGGAACACACAATATAAAAGGAAATTAATAATGTTTTCCATTTGGCTTATAGGAATGTATCATAGTTGTGCTTTACTCTTTCGTTCAGTTATGTTTTCATAGCGTGGTGTTCACTACTCTTAAGATCACTCGGATTTTTAACCTCGATCTTGTTTTACGTCACTTTTTATGAGGCGGAAGAAAATCGATATTTTCTCTATATAAATATAATCCTTAATAATTAAACTGAAGTGTTCTGAACCCTTCCCGGGTTATTGGAGTTAGCGGAAAAGGAAACTTCAGCTGTTTTTTAGCCACGGTGAAAGAAATACGGAACCACTGGTTATTTTTCACACGAGTGAGTGTTCCGGGTTACATTTTCAGTGACCAGTTTACATTATTTACGAGAGGGATACTCGCGTATATAGTCATAATAATTAAAGGAAAATTTTAAAAATTGATTTCCTGCGAACGGAATGCATTTACTTAATACTTTTCTAATTTTTCTCTCTCCATTAATATCTGCGAAATAAATTTATCTGAAATTTATCGGTATCTGGCTTCGCAACAATTCGGAGAGGTTCCATTAAAGTTGTTCTTCACTTTCGAGGTCATCTCTAGATATGAGAGAACCGAGGAAATTTATAGTACCGTCCGATGTGTTCCAGAAATAAAGGAGCCAAAACAGAGAGTTTGACACAGATACAGATGAATAAAACGCTGAAGAGCATTTGACAGATTTTGTGAACGAGGATAAATGTGCGCGAAAGAAGATGATGATGAAGAAGAAGAAACAAAGGTAAAAGAGATGCGGTTTTGACCACTGATCGAGGCTTGAAACATCGTAAGGAGGCAGATGATAACTCTATGAACGGGAAAATCAGGAATAAATTTTTTCGAGAACTGAACAGCGTGATGCAATAATGCTTCATAAAGGGTAAAACAACAAAGGAAGCGAGAAGTCTGTAATAAATGTGAATGGATTGCGTATGATTAAATTTAAGAGAAAATGCCTTTCAATTTCAAAGAGTAAACGCAGAAATATAAAAAAAAAACCCATCTGAAATGAGAACAATAAAAGATAAAAAGCGAAAAACTCTGCAATTTCTCTTTGAAAATCCTTTCATGCATAATTTTAATTTTAAGGAAAACAAAATATCGCATTTCTCAGCGACAAAACAATTCTTTCTTCTTGTATTGTCGGGCTCGGCCGATTTGTATAGTATTCTGCTTAAATAAGAGATCAAACATAATGGAAGGATCATTTTTAGCTTTAAAGGGAATGAACAGCTAACGAATCCTTAACTTTTACTTATAAATGATCTACAATGCCAACTAAAAGCATTACCATTTCGATAAATGGTATAATTTTTCAAAAACATTACCATATAGTTTTAATAGTTTTATTAACTGCAGGGATGGGAAACTGAAATGAATTTCGATTCGAGTTTCGATTTCAGTTCATAGTTTTGAGAAATATCGATTTCGGTTTCGATTTCGGTTTCAGTTTTTTTCGATTCAGGTTTTTTTTCGATTTCGGTTTTTCAGATCAACGCAGTCAAAGCACCCTGTTTTTATTTATATATATATAAAAAATCAGGGATAAACAAACAAAACTTGGATAGAATGTAAGGAAGTCAATACATCTTAAAATTTCACGCCTTTATGTTACCCTATTTGAGTAACTTCCCCGGAAGTTGGTCAACTCTCCTTTAATAGAAAGCAGTTTGAATATTAAATTTTATTTATTAATTTCGGTTTGAACTGATATTTTTTTATCGATTTCGATTCAAGTTTTTTTATTCTTTTCGGTTTCGGTCTAAATTTCGATTTCGGTTTTTCCAAAAATATCAGTTTCGTTTTTTTTCGATTTCGCTTCAAGAAAAAATATCGGTTTATCGGTTTTTCGATTTCGATTCGGTTTCCCATCCCTGAATTTAACTGACTCAAAACGAACCGATAACGTTCTTAAACTGTAAAACTTTGATAAGATTATAACCAAATTATTGTTTGAAGTTGTTTTTGTGACCATTTACGATTTATTCGTTTAAAATAAAATAAATCAAAGTAATTGAAAGTTACTCGGGTACAATTCAGTAATACGAGGGGTGGTCAGAAAATAAGTTTACACGGCGTATAATTTCGTAACTAAAGGACCTACATTGATTATGTGTATCAGGTGAATTCGTTAATCATTGTTGGCAACACTGCACGTCGATTCGGCTGCCATCTATCGTACATTGGTTATATGAGTCAGTTGAACATGGCGGCTCGACTGGAACAGTGCCCTGCTCTACGGAGCAGTCCAGGACGTTTACGTTTAATAGCCGCTCGTAAACGTT
This sequence comes from Bathynomus jamesi, assembly GCA_023014485.1. Taxonomy (NCBI): domain Eukaryota; kingdom Metazoa; phylum Arthropoda; class Malacostraca; order Isopoda; family Cirolanidae; genus Bathynomus; species Bathynomus jamesi. Next base: position 1,101,925 of record JAJOZX010000004.1, on the reverse strand, counting down.
CCACTGCTGAACAATATGCAGCTGCATTGATTGTTGTGCCTTTTTGCATGAAGTCTGCGAGCAAAACGCCTTTGTGGTCCCAAAACACAATAACCATCACTTTTCCAGCGGACCTCACAATCTTGAACTTCTTTGGTCGCGGGGACCCAGGGTGTTTCTATTCCATGCTGGCACGTTTTGTTTCCGGAGTACGGTGATGAACTCATGTCTTGTCTCCTGTGACAATGCGCTCGAGAAATTCTTGACCACTGACAGACTCGGAATATCGTTGCAGAAATGACAGGGCACTGTTCCATTCGAGCCGCCATGTTCAACTGACTCATATAACCAATGTACAGTAGATGGCAGCCGAATCGACGTGCAGTGTTGCCAACAATGATTAACGAATTCACCTGATGCAAACATAATCAATGTAGGTCCTTTAGTTACGAAATTATACGCCGTGTAAACTTATTTTCTGACCGCCCCTCGTATATTCGTATTAATGTACAAGATTTTAAGTATACTATTTATGTACAATACAATCTTCATGCGATGTTCAATACCTGTCAAATTCTACACTTTCATTCAAATTACCGGGAATAATATTAACGGTTTTCATCATACAAGAAGCCTAATGATTTGGTTTAGAAAATAATAAATGAAACCGAATTAATAACTAAACACCAAGGATCGCATTCGAGGTTCATATCTGTACCTACTGTATAACTCCTCCAAACCAAATTGCTAAGCATTATAAAATTTTCTTACCTCTAACTCTACATATGGCGTTATCAATTAAAAATGAAACGGTAAAAGTATCAGTAATATAAATTTTCTTTTTATCATTCTCATTATCTATTAAACTCCCTTTTGATAAGTAAAATAGAAAGTGAAAGACACTGTGAAGAGACTAACTTTATCGTAGTTATTTGATTACTCATGGTCACATTAATATCTATACTTGTACTTTGTTGAAATTTATTCCTATACTTATAACTGAACCTTCGTTTATTTCTACACTATTTCTACACTTATGTCATCTCTGTTAAACTGAAATTACATTTTATATTAAAACTCCTCTGGATTGTCTTCATTATTCATTGGAACTTGTTTTTACACGGGTCTTCCTTAGGCCTCTTCCAATTCAGTCAGTCCCGTTTTATTCCTCGTCCAAGAGTGAGAAATCTAAGTGAAAATATCAAATGAAGCAATTTTCAAATCGATTCATTCACATTTTCACTTTAGGATCTTTCGCTTTAAGTTAGAACTTTCAAAGAAAACATCTCTCTCATTTCACCTTTTTCCAAATAAAGAAATGGTTCCAGTTTGAACATTCCACTTTACGCATTCCCACTCGCAAGCCGCGGACGAGAATGGAAATAACATTGGGTGTAAAGTAATCAGTCTTTATCACCCACAGTAAGGAAAAGAGTACTTGATTATTTCCCACTAAGTGTCATTTCCATTTTTATCCGCGGCCCGAGTGGAAATACGTGACATGGGAATTCCAAGTTGGAGGAAAGTTTCTTGATTTGAGAAAAGGTAAAAAAGACGGCGACGCAATTGTGTGCCCGAGGGGTACCTTCTACGAAAAATTTAACTACCATAAAATGGGGAAATCATACACTTGGAATGGGACTGGTTCGATCTGATAATTTTTTCCTTTGAGATCCTCACAGATGGATTTCTAACTCTTGGAAGATGAATGAAATAGGAATGTCATTGAATACATAAAAAACCATCAAGATTTGATCGTGAGTTGGCATTCTGAAATATGATAAGGATTTTGAAATTGCTTCTGCGGAAAAACTGTTCGATATAGCGTGGTTTCATTTTTTGTATATTGGTTGTGTAAACCAAGTCAGTGGCGTTCCGTCGACTGTAGCCCATGAGGTCAGGCCTCTCATTAAATTTTTTATTTGTTAATGTGCTTTCGTTATACA